>JAYJME010001008.1:2649-18353 GCA_036873775.1 Costaria costata | reverse complement strand
GACAGCGGGGCCCACAGCGAGGCCCTTCTGCAAGCCTGCCCGGGCTCACTGCCACCGGCGCTATGCGCCGTCTGCGCGGGGGGCAATTTGCCGAGCTGTGTTAACTCGGGCGACGTCGCCGCCTGGAATACCTGGAGGACCGTCCGGAGCTCACTGTAGGTGAAGAGCGTGCGCCCTCTCAGCCACGACCAGCGAACCTCGGGCGAGATGGCCGCGCACTTTCCCAGCTCCTCCGGTCTGTTTTCTCCGCAGCAGCCCCGCTTGCTGCTTCCGCACCCCATTCCGAGATTTCCTCTCTTCTTAGCTTTCCTCCCTCCGGCGCGAACTCTGGCGGGCTCAACTTACAGCTGTTGTCGCTGTTGCTGTTGTTCGAGAGGGCTGTAACCAAACGTATGCAGCAGTCCAGTGTGCTCTTACGGCCGAGCTCCGAGAGGAGGGAGGGTGGCTGTGGCGAAGGTGCTTAGGCGTGATGTATAATGTCCAGGAGGAGCTAAATTTGCACGTGTCTTGTGGGTGCTCTGTCTGCTACTACTGGCTGTGGCTGTTGTGCTCTCTCTGGTGTGCTGGTCCCTACGAACTTGGAAAAACTTCAGTGAACCTTCAGCTGCTTGTGGGAAGGGGACAGGGGCAGAAGGGGAGATAGGACAGGTATTGAATAAGTAGGCATGTTTGTTTAGGGGACGTACGTTCAAGTTGTGACGTCAGAAAATGCGGCGCAATCCGTCTTCCCTTTGTCCCTCCTTCTGCTTCCTCTTGCTTGCGCTGGCTGCCGCTGGGTCATGTTTCTGACTTATCTGTAGCTCGAAGCCAGCTCTCACGGCACATCAGTAGCGACGCACACGCGGGCGGTACGCTGACCAAAAGGTTGAACAAGGGGCAAGCGGTGGGCGGGTCATCACAGCCATTATAGAGGTCATTGCGCGATGTTTGGTGCGGCTGCCACAAATCTGTCAGACTCTGAGGTGTTCTGGCCTGTCGTACTCATGATCATCGGCGGCTTGGTCATCGCGAGGTCACTGCGGTTATGGTGGACTCCTCCTTCTAGCTCACAGGCGTCGGGCCTCCCAGAGCCATCGTCCGTGCTTGAGACGCGTGCAGAGGGGCTCGAGAAGGCGGGAGACTTCGACGGAGCAATGGAAGCTCTCCTCGCGTCGCACTCGGCGGGCTCGTCTCAGGCGGCGATGCTCGCGCACGAGCTGTCCCAGCGTCACCCAGGCGCTCTCCTGTCAAAGGGCTGTCCCGTCCTGTCCCAAAGCGGCTGCGGCCAGACTCCGACCCAGGCCTCGATACCGACTGCCACTAACGCCGCCTCGGCGTCTTCTGCTGTCGGTGGTGGTAGTACTAGTGCTGGTGCTGCTTCTCCAAGCGGGCCCCTTTCTGCGTCGTCTTCGGTCGGACGGAGCACGGACCAGGGAACGAGCAGGGGAGAGCTGTTGACTCTACCTGTTGATCGTACGAGTGACGTTGGCCCCGTGTCGCCTGCGGGCAAATCTACCACAGCCGTGGCAACAGCAGCACCAGCAGCAGCGCTGGCAGCAGGAGCAGCATCAGCATCAGCGTCAGCATCAGCAAGTGATGGCCAGACACCCTGGGAGAGAGGGTGGCACGGACCGGCGGGGTTCAAGCCGCCACCCTCCGATGGTGGTGCTGCTGTTTCTGCTGCTGCTGCTGCTGCTGCTGCGTCCGACTCGATATCTCCGGCTTCTGAAAATGCTCGTTCGAGTATCAAACGCGGTGCAACTTCCGCCGGCGATCGCGGCGGCAGCAGGAGCGGCAGCAGCAGTAACAGCAGCGGCGGTAGCCGCGCAGTATTAATGGGTGGAAATGCTAGCAATAGTAATGCTGCTGCCACAACAACAACACCAACAACAACAGGACTCCGGAACTTCACGGTCGCACAACTGAACGGCTTCGACGGTGGTGCCCCCGTCCCGGTCTCGAGGGGAGGGCTGATCCGAGCTGGGGCAGCACGGCCCGTCTACATTGCTCTCAGGGGGAAAGTGTATGACGCCTCGGCCGGGAAAGACCTCTACGGTCCGGTGAGTCATTATTGTGTCGTATTTACGACCAGGAGGTATACCGATGATACTGCTGTCTGATTTCTGAATTTCTGAATACTGACTGCTGCGGTTGTATGTATGGTGCGTAGAAGGGGAAAAAAAGGCTTGGTACGAGTTCGAGCTACGAGGTGTTGACGGCAGAGACGGCATCCCTTTTTTGCTGCTGCAGACCCAGCAGCAGTGTACGTACAGTAGCACTTGGCTGTTCTTATTCGACAAAATTGTTTGCTCTCTGTGGCCGACCCTCGGTTTTGGTCTGCCTGGGATCAGGGTCCTTGGAGCCTAACCCAGCGGCCAGTTGTATACCAGGTACCAGGTACCCAGGTTCAGTTTGGAGGGCTCAGGTTCGGGTGGGGCCAATCAGGTCGTCGGTGTGGGATCAGGATGTCCACAGCGGGAACAAGGGTGCAAACAAACATGTTGTGTTTTTGTGTTGGGTGTGTGTGTTGACCCGCAATATCAGTACTTCAGTACAGCAGTATTGCCCGTACAACAACTCAGTTGAGAAATGAAAGGGAATTGTCGAAAAAGCGAGTATTAATAGTAATAAACTCGTACAAATCTCTTGCTTTCCGGTGTGTACTGCTGTCTGTTTCTGTTCCGGTGACTTGCCAACGAGTAGGCGTAAAAAGAATGTCAGTATATATATAGCCTTCACCCCATGTCTGAAATTATTATCGAGGATAATTCAGATTTATGGTAAAGGCGGCTCAAAAATGTCGCCGGTAGTGGTCGCGTTTTGTTTGGCGTTATAGCTGAGGGGACGACGGAATAGATCACGGGCATAGCAGGGACTGCAGGTACTGCCATATGTTGTTGCTCATGAGATGTTGTTGCGCTAATAAATGCGATGGGGTCTGACTGTCAGCACCAAACGGTGCTCGTACGTACCACTCTGTCGGGGAATTTTAAGGACCGTGCGGGTAATAATATGAAAACCCAAACGGTCCCCTCTAACCAAACATGCCTTCCATGTATGTCAAGATTCAACCCCGCTCCACAAACCCCAGGTTTCCTTACGTTCAATCTTCCACATGTTTCCGGACAGAGAGGTTATACGGGCACGGCATTTATTTGTTTATGAAAACATGGCATTACCCGCCGACGCAATTAATTTACCGGTCGGTGTGTGTCGTTTGTCTCTCACAAGGCCAAACCTCAGAAGCGCGACGTACCTGGTATCATGCGTAGTATGCAGTATGCATACCTGGTGCATGTCATACTGCACGTATGTACTACTGTACGTACTCTGTCCGGAAATGTTAGGAGCGTGTGGGCATTATTGTGAATAAAAATCGGTCCTTACATTTCCGAACAGAGTGGTACATGCGTAGGCTACACCGCCAAAGAGAGGCAGGCCCGTAAAATATTGTGGCCTGCCCCCTGCGTTTACACCGCCTTTTCGCCCTTTTGGTCTTGTTTCCCCACCTCTGCACCTCGACGGTTCCTGTTGGATCACATTCATTTCCACGGAGCGTACTTGGTGTTATATGTAGCCTGTCTGTATGCATGTAAAAGGGGAGGATGTTGATGCTGAAGTTGGTGTTGGGGTTGGTGTTCGCGTTGGTGCTGGTATTGGTGTTGGTGTTGGCGTTGGTGTTGGCGTTGGTGTTGGTGTTGGTGTTGGTGTTGGCGTCGATGTTGGTGTTGCTCTTGGTGTCAGTTTTGGTGTTGGTGTTGGTGTGTAGCGGGTTTAGCGTGGTCTTGTGCGACCGGCTTTTCGTTTTTTGACGAGATTTCCCCGCCTGTATCCCCGCCCGTATCTGTTGGGTCGCGTTCATTTCCACGGAGCTTACCCGGTGGCTTATCTGTTCGTATACAAAACGGAAGGTTTTGGTTGGTGTTGGTGTTGGCGTTGATGTCTGTAGCGGGTTTAGTGTGGTCTTGTGTCACCGCCTTTTCGGTTTTTGACGAGATTTCCACGCCTCTACCCCCGACGGTTCCTGTTGGATCGCGTCCATTTCAACGGAACTTATTCAGTAGTTTATCTGTTCGTATACCACACGGAAGCTTGTGGTTGGTGTTGGTGTTGGCGTTGGTGTTGGCGTTGGTGTTGGTTTTGATGTTGATGCTGTTGTTGGTGTTGGTGTTGTTTTGGTGTTGGTGTTGGTGTCTGTAGCGGGTTTAGTGTGGTCTTTTGCTACCGCCATTTTTCTGTTTTTTTTTTTACGAGATTTCCCCGCCTCTACCCCCGCCGGTTCCTGATGGATCGCGCTCAATTCCACGGAACTTACTCGGTAGGTTATCTGTTCGTATACAAAACGGATGCTTGTGCTTTGGTGTTGGTGTCTGTGGTGGGTTTGGTGTGGTCTTGTCTAAAACTAATAGTTTAGCGATTGGGTTATATCTACTGCTGGCGTGCAGACTCTGGATACGTACTCGTATAGCGGGCCTAAAAAGCGACAAGTGCAGCCAGTCTCTTGTCAACCTTCTAGGAAGAAGAGCGCTCAACTAAGACAAGTATTCACACCTCGGACAGATCATCGATTCCCATTGCATGGTCTAGATCTTTTCGGGCAGATCTATTTATGGATCTGTATGATCTAGCTCATGTTGCTGGGTGGGAGCCGTATAATCTGCATGATCTAGGACAGGTTTCTCGGGTTGGATCTGTACGGTACAGATCCTGCACAGCATCTCAGAATGGCAGGCTAGTGTCTAGATGATCTAGATCATGATCTGTCCGAGGTGTGAAGTATTTCGAGAGAAAATGCTGCAGGTATTTCGGGTTTATGTACTGCGGATACTGCGAGTACTTGAGATCTGGCAGTATTTTGAAGTTCTGCACCGCGGATACTACCTGTACTCCCAAGTATTTGTGGTTCGATACTGCGGATACTCCCCGTACTCGCAGTTCTGTACTGCTCGTGCTCCCAGTGCTCGCAGTGTGTAGGCCTTCAGTACTGCTCATACTCCCATTACTCGCAGTATTTCGGACGCCAGTACTCCAATACTCTCAGTACTCGCAGTACGAAATGTACTCGATACTCAAGAGTATACTCTCGGGAGTATCATGTAAACTGGGAGCATCTGTACCATTTTTGTTTCTTGGTCATACGACACATAATTGTTTGGTTTTGATTTTGATAAATAAAAGTTTAATACGTGCTCGAGTCGTCGTCGTGGTCGCCTTCATTATTGTTGTTGTTGTTGTTGTTGTTGTTGTTGTTGTTGTTGCTGCTGCTGTTGGTTTCGTTGCTGCTGCTGCTCTGTACCTACCAGGTAATGTATTGCTGCTGTGCTGTTGTATAGAGATATTAACGTACTGACTGGGTACTGACGGCGCACAGCCTCATGTCTTGAGTCACCCCCACTGTGGCTGCTTGCTGTGGGTTACTCCTGCAGTACCAGGTACCCGTATTTTCTACCCTGGTTGTTATGAAACGGTTTACAATTTGACACAAGCGTACATAAAAACGGAGCCCAACTCCGGAGGGAGAGCTTGAACTTAGTATGTACCCGTATTTGCTCTGTCTTTGGCCCGCCCCGCTGCTGCTTTTGAACACGGATACCCCACAGGCAGGCATTCGCGAGCCCAGCAGGCGCAGCTCAGGCTTGCGTGACCATGTCGGCGGAGCCGGGAGGAACTGCGAAGCGCGTACTCGTCACCGGAGCCGGCGGCCGCACTGGAGGCATCGTGTTCGACAAGCTCTTGAAGAAGGAGGGCTACGCAACGAGGGGCATGGTCCGATCTCAGAAGGTGCCCGACAGTTTCGTCTGTATCGTTTTAGATCGTATGAGCTTGGTTGGGTCGGTGGGGGCGGGGTGCGTGCCCTGTCGAGGACCTAACCCGGTACCAGTGTACCAGGTATTTTTGAGCCCGTACCGGGCGTCAGCTCGTGGGGCCTTCATCGGCAATCCGCAGCTGGGAATGCCTGCATTCCCCGTCGCATTGCGGTAGTGTTTACGACTTGGCCTAGCTTCGACTAAATGATTTTACGCGTCGGACAGATGATCGATTCCCACTTGATGATCTAGATCTTTCAGGGCAGATCTATGTCCTGATCTGTATCATCTAGCTCATGTTGCCGGGTGGGGGCCGTATGATCTGCATGATCTAGGACAGAATTCCCGCGGGTTGGATCTGTACCATACAGATCCTGCACAACATCTCATAGCTGCAGGTCAGGACCTAGATGGTCTACAGTAGATCATGATCTGTCCGACGTGTGCAATGGTTGAAGATCCGCACTGACACTTCATATTTAATCTTCGTTCCGAGAAATTTCCCAGGCTGTCGGGGTTTAGGGTTTTGGTAGTGTTTATAGTTTTAAAAGTCGAGCATGTTTCAACCATTTTGTCGAAGCTGCGCCAAAGTCATAGTACAGCCGTCTCGCATTGGGCGATTGAAAGTTGGCCGGGCTTGCTTAGTGCTGCCTCAGGCCGGGCTACTGTTGTTGCTGCTGCTGCTGTGCTGCTGTGTGTACGTACCGGTATGCAGCTGCTGTGTCGCACCGACCGATGTGAAAAGGTTTATTTATGAGCGGGGAGTAGACGAGGTACTCGGTGTGCGGAGGTCGCAGTCCACACTCAGCCAAGTCCGCCTCGGCGTATCATCGGGTTCCGCAGCGGTGTGCGTGCGGGTGTGCTATTACATGCTACTCTGGCCGTAGATACAGGGATCGTTTGATCTTCATTATTATTATTATTATTATTATTATTATTATTATTGTTATTATTATTATTATTATTATTATTATTATTGTTACTATTATTATTGTTACTATTATTATTATTATTATTATTATTATTATTATTATTATTATTATTATTATTATTATTATTGTGAAAGATTCATAACGTCAGCGGTCGAAGTAAAGTCAACTAACCGAGAGTTCATTTCCGGGTCGCCCGCAATAAAAACGCCACCAAATCCTGGTATACAGAGTAGTAGGTAACTCCCCGGGATTTATTATTATATTTCAACGGTCCTTACTCTTACGTCCCAAGTATTCTGCAAAAATGATCCCACACTAACTGCAAGTAGTTTGTCCCCTATAAACGTGGGTGTCGCTCTAACCGGGTTATAACCCTTTTAGAGCCGGGAACGGTTTTCGGGGACAAAACTACTTGGAAATACGTAGTGTGGGATTCTTTTTTTTGCGGTATAAGAGGGTTGAGACGCCGCGAGAGGCGGAGAGACGGGACAGCTCGCGATCGCGGTTGGAAAGCCCATCGCAGCGTCTTAGACCTTTGCATTTTGTTGGGTGGTTATGCTTAGTACTCGTATAGTCCTGCTGTTTTACTGCCTGTCGGACGTGTTGTTCCTACTATTACGGGGGACCATAGTTAATGAAACCTACTGTAGACACAATAGGACCTACTGTAGACACCAAAACCTAGATATTTCCCTATTTTTGCTGACAGTATTTGGTCCATAGTTAATAGGACCTACTGTTGGCACAATAGGACCTACTGTAGACACCAAAACCTATATATTTCCCCATTTTTTGCTAACAATATTTGGTTCTATTCAATATGGTCCCCCGTAATAGTAAGTGCCCGCAGCGATCAGGCGTGCGTCGCCCACTAACTCTGCCGTATTGCGAGTGCGGCGCGGAGTTGTCCGAACGGTGTGGCAGGGCAAAACTCCTTCCGTGTTTCCGCGGCGTGCTCCGCACTTGCGCCGCCCGCTATTAATAGCATGTTTATTCTGCGGTGCAGCTGCAACTACGCCGGAAATTCCGTTCACGCTTTCGCTTTCCTCCTGTTTTGGCCCCTTCGTTGGTCCTTCGGCGTTGTCCTGAGGCAGAGCGCGAACAAGCTGAAGAAGAAGTCAGACGTGGCGGTGCTGGACTCCAACGTTTTCATCGCGGATTTGACCACCCCGGGGCTTCTGGCGGCGGCTATGGAGGGCATGGACGAGGTCGTCCTGTGCACCAGCGCCGTCCCGAAGGTGCGCGCGAAGTGAAGCGGCGGCATCACACAACGATACAGCTTTGCCGCGTAGTCGAGGTCATTGGGATAGGGTCGTAGCCCTCGCTAGGAACTCGCGCTGGTGGATACTCGTATATGGCTGTCGTCAGCTGTGTGCGCTGGTGGAAGGCGTAGGTCATCTGTCAACAAAAAAAAAAAAAAAACGAAGTATATGTACGTTTTGGTTTGGAGATTTTCGGTCAGACTGCGTGGATCTCCGGCTTCACATCTCCGGCTCCACCCAGCTTAAACGGAGCTACCGTTTGTGTTATGTTGAATTCTGCTATCATAAGAGAAGGTTGTTCAGCCGTGTTTTGAGCCAATTCAGGCTTACCCCGAACACGTACGAGAAGGCTTAGCCTGCCCCCGCTTTTGCCCTCACCGTCCTTCCCCCTTCTCCTGGAACGTGGTCGTTTCTTGTCGACGCTTCGGTTTCTTTCGTCGCGCCACACCGGACTCCCTGCGTCCAGATCTACCCGTTCTCCATCGTAAAGGTGCTCTTCAGGAAGCTCTTGCGCAAAGAGCCAGGGAGGCCGAAGTTTTATTTCGGGGAGAGGGGGACTCCGGAAGAGGTACAGTACGAGTGCTGTCCGGCAGGACAGTAAAAAACTCCCCCCCCCCCCGCCCAGCAAGCAGTACGAGTAGAGGTAGGGTCAACCAAACCAGTCACGAAGGCTAACCCATCAGCAGGAATAATATTTTCCGATTGTCTCCGAAGCGTGACCTTGGCCCCTTTGGGACTGCACTCCCATTTTGGAGACGCATTACTGAGAATTGAGTCAGGGGTTGTTTTCTGTGCTTGCGGCTGGCACCGCGGGATGTGCCCCTCACTGGTGTCGTTAGTTAGCCCACGTCTTACGATCCCGAAAAGCTATAAGGATTACGCGGCTCGGGCCTGCGGATCCAATGTCGTGACATGGCTACACTTGTCAAGCCCTGTATTTTTCGTCGATATGACTGGGAGAAAGTTCGAGTCACGATGTCTACCGGAATTATCGTGTAGCTGCGTTGACTTCTTAACCCTTGCCCTGCCGGTAGTTTGGCACTCTCGGGGTTTGCACTATTTTATAGCGGCCTATTTGCTTTTGAAAGAGCGCACGGCGCCAATAGACGCAAGCGAAAATATAGCGCTCGGCGTGTTGCGAAAACCAGAAGTGCCCCCGCTGGAAGCGTCACAGGCACGAGTACGTCCCACCTGTGGCTTCTTTCTTCCTCTCTTGTGTGCATTGAAAAGTTGATACCGTGTCGATTGCTCGCTCGGGGTAAGGCGCTACCTATTCATCAGTGATGGCATCACTGATCACATGTTGTGCGACGACACGTCTATGATACCACCAGTGTGATAAGACTCGAAGCCTTCTGTCATTTAACGGCCGGCCTTGTACTCAATGGTGGTGTAAACTCAGCGCGTGTCTCTCGAAGGCTGCGACAAACATTGCAGACAAGAAACACCCCCACGAAAATAGCCTTTTGAAGGAGGTTTTTTTTTTCCAGTCGTCGCAAGTTGACGAAAGTGGACCCGACGGATGAAGCCCAAAAGCAGAAACCGGAGTGTCATTTTGACAGTACACAGGTTCGGGCAGAATAGGTAAAAGTTATGTAGCACCCGATGTTGGGCTTATGGACGGGTTCAACAGACGAAAACATCACAATATGCAAACATGTCACCGTGGGGCAGCGCGTGAAGGTGGCCGCCAAGTAACCTTCGCGCGCGCCACGGTCACGTTCCTTGCTTCACACTTTCCACCCTTACGTGCACGGTAATGTCTGCGTTCGCTGCCTTGTTGGCTGTTTGGTCGCTGTGTTGTTTGTGTGTTCGTCGTGGTTACAGGTGGACTGGATGGGGGCGAAGGCCCTCATCGACGCGGCGAAAGCCGCCGGGGTGAAACACTTCGTGTACGTGGGGTCCATGGGCGGCACACAGCCGGATAACTTCCTGAATACTATCGGGAAGCAAGATGACGGCACTGGCGGGGACATCTTGCTCTGGAAAAGGTTAGGATGCCCCAACGTGCTGGCCGTGGTGTATATTAGAGGTCGGAACTCGGCGGCGTGCGGTGCTTGGGAGTGAAATAGGCTTGAGGCCCATGCGTTTTTTTTTTTTTGCTTGGCCTCGATCAGGCACCTCTGTAAGGCATGCGGCATATGATATTCTGCTCGCTTCGTTCTGGAATTCGGAACTTAATTTTTATTTTTGTTTCGGACAATACGGGGAGGCGACGGCGTTAGCGAGGAGGCAGGAAACACAATAGTGAAAAGGATAAACTGTCGCGGACAGAGAGGAGAAAAAGAAAAACGACGAGAGGGTGCGATAAGAGGATCGCGGCTAGTATGAACATGTAAGCAGTCACCCCTCACTTGCCTGGCGCTTCGGAACTGCGCTCCTGTCTCTTGAGCAGAAAGGCGGAGGAGTACCTCATTGCGTCAGGCCTGACGTACACCATCATCCACCCGGGAGGTCTGCTGGACGCGGAAGGTGGCAAGCGACGCCTGGTGCTCGGGATGGACGACAGCTTGCTCGAGAGAAAGTCGAGGAGCATTCCTCGTGCGGACGTCGCTCAGGTGCGCCTTTGCTCCCAGCTTACATAGCTTCACCGTGTTTTCCCCGTGTTTTCTTACTTGAATGCATGGTTTACATGGGTCACTCTTGTTTGTTTTAGAGAACACCAACCACGCTTGCTGGCGTCCGCTGGAAGTTTTTTGCTCGTTTTGAATTCCGTGTGGGTTTTTCTTTGGTTGACAATGTGCCCGGTTAAGCTGTTGTTCAAAACTCGCGTAACAGGTAGGTTAGCTTGCCACACCCTACGTACCCATTCCAAGCGCCCACTCTTTGCCCTTTCAAGCTTGTCTCTTAGGCCCTAATGACCCCGCATGAGCTCATAATGTAACCCCACATTGATCCCACCCGTGCCCTCCTACCTACTCTGTGCTGCCGCTGCACCCGGTCGCGCATGCGCTTTAGCTTTCTGTGGAGTGCTTGGGCCTGGAATCCGCGAAAAACCGTTCATTTGACGTCGCCAGCGACTCGGAAGGAGAGGTATTCACGTTATGGGAGTCGCGTTTGTAGTACCAGCATCGCTTGCCGAAACCGTCGATTTTTCTGAGCCATGCGTGCTGGAACATATTTGTATAAAGGGCGTCGTAGTACCAACCATTCGCCACCATTTATGACCCTTTTGTTTTATTTTTCCGTGCAGCAAGGGCACGTGTTTGCGCGCGTAGCCTTGTACCTCATTTGTTCCTCGCCCGCTTGCGGTCAAATCGTCCTCCCCTACGTAGCTCAGTTGCAATTGAAGGAATGGAAGACGAGGAGCCTTGTCCTGTTACTTCTTTTTTTGCGTTTGCTTTGTGTCGGCAGTCGTTCATTTTCATGTGTTTGTGTCGTTTGCATCCCACTCGTGTGTCTCGCGTGTCGGCGTGGCAAAAGTGGGAACATCCGGTGTCAGTTGGTGTCAAAGTAACTACGGCAGTTACGAAACACATCGCCTGCTGCTCACCCGGCCCCTGTTTTTTTTTTCTCCGGCCGTTTTCGCGTTTCTCGCTTTTGTCTCCACCCGTTAACAACTGCCCTGGTACTTCGAAGGGAGAGGTGACCACCGACTTTGGTGCCCTTGTGGAGGGCTTGAAGGGCGATACGGACTACACCAAGGCCCCCCAGCCGTCATCCATGGACTGACCGATGGGAGTAGCCCAACCGTGTCGTTGCCGGGACCTGGTTAGCTGCTCCTGCACAGTGCGGCAAGGGTCCGTGAGACCACCCTTTGGTGGTTGGCGGGTGTCGCTCGCGTTGTAGAGCACTTGCACGCAGGATTTCGTGCCCCTCGCCCCCGGCCCCGTCCCCAACGCCCAAACCACGGTCTTCCTTTGGAATTGGCTGCTCTGAGACCGTTGCCTAGGTATTTTGCTATTAATAGGACAGTATCAATGCGTCTTTTGTTGCATCGGTCCGCGATAAGTGCTTCTCTGAGGTGCGTGGCAGAGCGGAGTACGCGGCCATGCACGGCGCGTTTTCGGTAGAATGTTGTTGCCCGTGTGCGCTGTAAGTTTATGGCTCTGCAAATGGGTGGGGAGTGGAGAATTGTGCAGCGTAGGGACGCCCGCCGCCGACTCGCGGCGTTGGGTTCGGATTCTGATTTTTCGGAGTCGTTTTCGCCGCTGGGTACTGTGAAGGCCAGTTAGTATTTGATTAAGTTGGGGTATTTTGCCGAGATTGTCGGGAGCTCTCCTGGTGGGATAACGTGATATGACTGCAACAATTGCGAGCAAGAGAGCTGAGCCGTGGCCGCTCAAAGAGACGATAATGGGCTGATTGTTATGTGTACGTAGGTAGCGCTGTAGTCTAACCAACGAACGCTTGTTTTTGTGGAAACTCAAATGGTCCTTCGGGTGCCAATGGCCGCATTGAGCTTATTGGTAGAATGCCGAGCACCATAAAGTGTCGGTGTGGATGTGTGTCTGAAATTGATTTTAAAAAGCGACTAGTTGTGTACACTGCCTTAATACTGTGGTTGTGTGCGAGCCTCACGGCAAATATAGAGAAGAGCCAGGCTGACTGACCGTGACGCACGTCAGGTACCAGGGTATCAGGTTCCACGAAATGTGATTGAGAGATTTTCAGATGGAATTTGAAATTCCCTCAAACCCTGCACTTCTTGTGTACTGTTGCCAAATATGCAGGGTTCAGGAGAAAAAATGTGCGGCGCTTGGCCCTCGTGACTGAAAACAAACAAATCGATCCTTGACTGATTGCTTCCCTTCTCGTCTGAAGCATCGACCGCGGCTGACACCCCTCTAGACTATAGATCGTCCTCGTAGGCGTAGGCATGCTTTGTCATTTACTGCTTGCTGCTCTGCCGTCGAGCACGTCATCATACAGAAGCTTGCGAGTACGGCGTCCTTGATAAACTGCGAATTCGTTTATCGTGTCCGGATTAGCTACGAGTACTGTACGTAGTCCGGATGCGCATAATTTACGAGCATTTCTGGCTTAAAAAGCCAAATATTGTCGTCGTGTACTGTTGTAGTCGATCAACCGTTGTTTGTTTCTCTTGTGCTTCCTGCCCCCCCCCCCCCGTCCATCTCGTGTGATATGACGACGTCCGAACCATCGGATCGAGGCACCCCAGTTGCTACACTGTTCACTTCCCCCCCGCGGCGGTAGTCGACGTCGAACAACAGGTGTTAAGTTGTATCCTGCTTTTAGTTTATACAGCGTCGTCTGCGCTGCGATGCTACGAAGAGTCTACCAATAGGCGCGTTAGTATACCATCACGCTGCTTCTTCTCCTCTCCAGCTCAAGTTTTGGGTACGTACCAGGCATTACGCTCGCAGCAAGTCGTTTTGTCACAAGTGTCTGCTAAACCCTCCCCCCCACCCCCCCCCCGAATCCATACCTTGGTTTTTAATTTTTATCGCGCAGAGGGTGCGACATTCCAGCTGCTCGTCGGTGCTCATCGAACTTTGCCAACTCACGCTTTCGCTCTTTGAGCGACAGCAGACACAGGAACATACCGCACGGCCTATGACCTTTCGATAACCTGGGTCGAGTATTTTTCGAAGCTTTGACTACTGTACCCTGGTTGGTGCACTCAGCCTGACTAAGTAGCCCAACGGAACGTTCCTTATAACGAACACACGGCAGCAGCTGTCATACGTAGCGAGCCTGGCCAAACCTCTCTACCCACCGGGCAACCGGGCAGCTCGACTTGGAAAGAAGGCGGAAGGTTCGGTTCGGGGTTCGGAGTTCGGCGTTTGGAGAAGCGCAAATTACGCCGCACCTGCGCTGCCCCCAACCGTAACAAACTATCATGTAAAATCCCGCCGCATTATTTCGAGTCGTCGTCGATTGTCGATCGTTCGTGTGTTGGTGCGACCGGTGCTCGCGAGCAGAGGAGCTCTGTTGGCCTGGCCTCGAGGAAACGCGGGATCTCAAGTAGGGGTCGGTTCGCCGAGCCTGGCCGAAGTTGGATGATCACCGTGTAAATTGACCAGGCAGGCGGCAGCTGAGATGTCGGGCAGGAGGGTACTGCGAGTGTCGAAAGGTGTCACGAACAGCGCCGACCCTGCAGCGCGGTCGCAGCGCTCCGGGACGCCATCGGCGCAGCTTACAGATAGGCTTAGAAGCAGGTGAGGGGTCGTATTCCACCACAAAACTGTCGCCTGGGCAGTCGATGCAAACCCCCGCCGCGAAAGCGCCCCTTGGCTTGAGTGTGCTTCTGGTCAATGTACGTACGTATATAGCAACGCCAGTAATTACATGAACAGGGCTGGCTGTGTCGTGCTGGCCAGGTGAAGATTAGTATTTTACATAGAGGGCGAAGGCAAACGTCACCATTGGGTCTCGAGTACTCGTAGTTGTGCTGTGTGCATGGCGAGGGGCACCTGCACCAATCCCCGTACGTAAACAGCGACTGCTGCTCTCATATGCAGTCTACCCTTCTGGAACAGTGACCTTGTTGCAGTGTAGCCTGACAGACTGCAGGTTGAATCCATCGCCATCGGTGTTTGATTCTTGCCGGACGACGACCGCGACAAAAAAAGACACTTTTACTTGACGCGCTCATAATGTTCTTCGTACCACTATGTCCGGAAATATAATAAACGTATTGATATTAAATTTAATATAAAAGGCTTAATATATTTTTGTACGTAGTGGTATGACCTTACGTGCGAGTGCGCACTCTTTGCGTATACTGGGTAGACTACAAGAGTACTTCGTACTTCGTATATACCTGGTACCACTATGTCCGTAAAAATAAGGACCGATTGGAAATAAAAGGCTCAAACGTCAGGCTTGGTTGACCAATCTAGCGACTACCTGATGCCTGCTCACGTCATCAGCAAGACCTCTGACTCGCTCGCGATCGGAGTGGGGTTTGCTGAGCTACACGCCAAGAGTTACCCACGATAACTGGTCCTCTGGGGTCCTCATTTTCCATCCTTGTATATAATCAGACCCCGATCCCCGACGCAGACATCCCTCGTCTCTATTCGTGCAATGAACAACGTGCATTTACTCCGTTTGGGGGGGCCGTTACTACAGTACGCGTAAGAACAAACCTATCCAACGTATAAATGTCATTGTATTTACGGACAGACCATCACTGAGTTGTACTGCTGTACCGGACACCAGCCAACATATACTGCATGTAGCAGGTTTCTCGTAGGCACAAACTCCGCGCCCTTCATACATACCCATACGTACATGGTAAACGTGACCCAATAATAGCACGCAGCTTGCAAGATGAGTTTCGAACAACAGATCTCACAGCTGTCGTTTTTTTTCATTGTTTTATACGAAGTGTTAAATTACCCCACGTTTCGAGAGCCGCTGGGCTCTGGCCTCTCCGCATCTCTGCATATACTTCGCCCAGTTGATGCCTCGCTCCCGCCGCGCCGCCTGACAGAACGGGAGGACCACTTCCCGGCTCGTCTTCGACCCCGTCGCTTGGGCACGCTTCACGTTCTCCGAAACAGCGCGACTTTAGTGGCAGCCCCAATCAAGTGGATGGAAAAGTGAGCAGACGCTTGCTGAAAGAGTGCTGGCAGGGTGGCGGTGTGTCGTTTTTCAGTAGAGGCAAACCTGAGGCGAGGGGGGGCAGTACAACGCCGACTTTCGGACAAGATGCAGTGATCTCTTTCGCACCTTGCATTATTTGACGGCGCGACCGTGCCTGTTTTAATTGGATCTCTGAATTTCAGTAGCGAGAAATCACGCACGCGGGGGGG
>JAYJME010001007.1:0-18357 GCA_036873775.1 Costaria costata | reverse complement strand
TCCGGCACGCAAACCGCATGATATTGGTTGTACATAGTGCTGCACGCCCCCACTAACAGACACTTGGTAATACAACACCTGGCATAGTTGCGGTCGCTACACCTGGGCCCCAAAACGGAAAAGAAAACAATTGATTTGCTGTCGCGGGCTTTGCGCGGTGTTTCTCGGCCTTTTTTATGTCATACCGTTGGCACGCACAGACGAGTGTACCGCCCCGTGCCGTGAAATATGGTGATTGTGTGTAGGTGAAGGCCTGATCCCGCCTGGCGGTTGCGAGGTTAAACCAAGTATACCGTTGGCGATGTAGCTATGACCCAACTATCTGAGAGCGCGACCGGAATGGATAAGAAGCAGGTGATCACTACGGTAGTAAAGGCAAATGAGGAGCGTGTGCAGCGATGCTAGCCCCGGGCTCCTGCTGAGCTCGGGGATAAAATGCAGAGTGATGTTATGTTTCCCGCAGGCATCTACAGTATGTCGGAAACAGCATGCATGCCTACAAGTGGCAGACATGTTGCACTCAGTACCTCCCTCTTGGCTCCTGAACCTCACCAGTTGAGCACACCGACCGACGCACCGACCGACGCACCGACCGACGACGAGCATTTTTCTACATAGCGAAACAGCCACGTACCAAGGTGCTACGTATACCTGGTACCTGGTACTGTACGCGTTTTTGTCGACGCTGGCGACAACGTGAGCCTCGTAACTTGATGTAAGTAAGCATCCAAAAGAGAAATGTGACACATGACACATGGCAACTTCTAACCTCTACCCACAAGTACAGTAGTATAGCCATCGAGAAAGCGAGCAAGAGTCTTTCCACGTGGTATCTCGAACCCTTTGCTAGAGTTCGCCTTTACCCTCACAGCGTATGTACCTCTCGGTGTGATACAAGAGATTGCACTGACCTGCAAGGTGTCGATGTCAACATCTTTGATGACTTTGTCCACGTCAACACGCCCGATCGCCCGCATGTCGAGCTTCCCTGTTCTTTGCTGGAAGTAAAACGACTTGCGCCTCAGGATACCTTCAACAAGCCTGGCGGCGGCCCCATCGCCCTCCTGGAAAGCAATACAAATACCACACACATCGGACAGATCATTTCAACCATGCATGATATGTATCTTTCAGGCATATCCCTGGTCTACATGATCTGCATGGTCGAGGTCATGTTGCCGGGCGTGGGGCCGTATGATCTGCATTATCTAGCACATGGTTCCTGGGTTGGATCCGTATTACGCAGGCCTTGCACAACTTATCATAACGACAGATGTGTAGGGTCTAGATGATCTACACAGTAGATCGTGATCTGTCCGATTTGTCAACTATAGCAATGGAAATACAAGTTTCTACCGGGCGACGGAAGCAGGAGCGGTGCGAATGTAGCTTTTGGCTCAACCGAAAGCACCGTACGTACAGCAGTCTGGGGATACCTCGCTGTGCGACCGGTAACATGTCAGGTTGCTGGGGCTGTATTATACCACTATGGACGTAAGTGTAAGAGCTGTTGGGGTATAAATATGAATATTAAATGCTCCTTACATTTCCGTCCAGAGTGGGATGGTACAAAGATACCTGACCCAAATACGGTACCAAGTACCAGGTACAGGATTAGGATTGTGTGCGTGACGGGCCTGAATTGCAACTATAATAGCACAAAACAAAGCTCAGCAACAAGCTGGCGCTGATAGGCTCAATATCTGCGCCCTATGGAGAGGTGCTGTACTCTTGCTCCTGCCTGCTGTGCAGGACAGCAGTCGTACTACAGTACAGTACCCGGGGTACGTACCACACCTACCGTACCGTATGATATCATACGTGCCGGCAAAAGATACCGGTATCTGGTACGAGGATTCTGGATGCGTTACCCACCGAGTGTGAAGCTTCGTCTTGGCCAGGTCTGGACGACACAAACTTTGACTTCAGTCTCACCACCTCGCCCATCGTATCGCCCACGGCTCAACGCCGCAAGTGGCGGGCGAGCCCCGACGATGAATGACACCGTCTGAAACCCAAACCCACACACATGATTTTTTCCCCGGGTTTCGATAGTTTTTGGTGGCGTTCGAAATTCAAAAACCGTGGATCGCCGTAGATTACGTAGAACGTAAACTGGCATCTGTGCGTACTGTACCACGACGTGCGACGTGCATTGCGCCCTGCGCCCTGCGTGTTCCTACTGCGTGTGAGGCACCCGGACTACTGTGGCTTCGTTATTGAAGGAACCAACCTGGTGCATCTTGTTCGCCGGTCTTTCCTTGCTGCATTCATCTGGGGAGGCGATTGCGAGACTGTTCTGCAGTTCAAGATCTCGCAGAATCAGCGAGGAAGTGAGAGAGACATACTCCAGTGCCTCGTATTTTTCGACGTTGGAGCCTGGAGCAGGGCTCCCGCGAACAGAGATAGACAGACGTGTGTCTTGACAGAGGCATCACGACGGTCTGCAAGTGGTGATAAATACAACAGAGAGCATTCAAAAGTCAAAAGTGCCACGTACATGGTAGAATGGCTGCTGCTGTGTGCATTATACTGCTGTGTGCATCGTATTATACAGCGCAGCAGTAGTTCCTTTTCTCCGCTGAATTTTGAAATTTGCGAATATTTTCGCTCTCCCCGCTACCCCCCAAACCTGTGCCAAGCGTGCGCCTTTTCTATAGTAACCTGGTTGCCTGCATCCTGGTTCCTGGTGCATCAGTAGATCTCAGTACATGCAGTTGAGAGCAGTGGGTAGACCGGAGCAGTGGGTAGACCGTTGGACCTGACCTCGTGACCGGGTAGCCTGGTGTATAGCGTAGCTGGCGCGAGGTTGTTTTTTGCCGATGTCTAGAAAATAGTACTGCTGTACGTATGATACGTTATCGGGGCCCTCGCTGTATTCTTGTGTTCTTGTATGATATACGTGATACTGCTGTACCAGGTATGATACCAGGTACCTGGTACCAGGTATACAGCCGTAGTGCAGCGCCAATGAAACAAATTGGCGTTCTAGCCCCCCGTGTTCTTTGTGTTTCTTTTGCTCGGGTGGTCGTATTCTCACATTTTGATGACTAACGACACCTACAATGGTTGGCCGACGTCCAGTTGTGCCTTAACCCTTTTTGTACTACCCCAGAAAATTATAGCACACTATTTCCAAGTATTTTTGTCCCCAAAAACCGTTTCCGGCTCTAAAGGGGTTAACTTTTTTTTGTTTCGTCCCAAGGGTTTTCCAAGGCCCGAGTGGTCTCAGTTGACAGCATGGACGGCACGAAGACGGAGAAGCTCGGCAGTGAGGTCACGCCCGATAGGTGAACCACGAAGTGTGCCTCACGCGAAGTCTAGGCGTATCGTATCCATTCTGCTCTTTTGTTCTTATTTTTATGCCTTTTAATGGATCATGACAATAAAACGAGTAGTCTATGCTTACATGTTTCCCTCTAATTGTATTCCCTATGCTCGAAAAACAAACAAACAATGTATTCTAGTTTTTGCTCTTAAAAACGCCCAATAGTGCGCGGGGAACTACGAGCAGAGTGGGTATAAGCCTAGCATAGGCTGCAATAATCTGTACCCCGATGGTGCCTTCGTGGGCGCAACAAAAAACATATCACTGCTGCTAAATGGAAGCATGAGACGTGATACATATAGCGTTGAGCAACGGTAGCTAAGTCACTAACCGGCTAGTTGTGGGCATCGCCTTTACCGCAGCTGTACTGTTAAGTATAAGGGTATATATTAGTGGGCTATCGTTGTCCTGGTGAGCCTGTTAAGTATAAGGGTATATATTAGTGGGCTATCTTTGTCCTGGTGAGCCATCAGATCTGCCAGGATTTCCATACATGTTTCGTACGATATGTATAGATGGGTAGCAGCGGGTGCACGGTCGTAAACAATGCCCCTCTCGGGGATGCCACTCTCAAGGATCATTTTTTTTGTTTCGTCTCCATGTCGACATGCGAGATTCGTGTCGGCTTTGTTGGGCAGCAGAGACTCATCGGGTACTTCAGCCCCAAAGCGTGCCAGGCGCAGGCTGGAACCAAGTGGAAGCGACGAGGCCAATTACACGTAAGAAAGACACCGTATCGTACTTTGTATCATAGGAAGAGTTTCTGCCTTGGTGGCAACGACGAGCGTGCTCCGCCGTGCTGGACATGGGAATTACAGTCTGAAATAGGGGATGCAAAAACCGTGCAGACATGAAGCCATGTGATTGTATTGGTTCACCAACCGTACCGTTCCCATATTTACTCGTTCGTTACTGCATCCACGTGATATCATATAGTAGAAACGCCAAATAACACGTCTGCAAGAAGCTGCGAGATAGAAAAGGAATGACGAATTTAACAGTTCACACTTGTTGTACTGGTACGTGTCACCGATTCAACCCTCCCTCGCGTTCGCCGAAAACATGGCGAACACCAGGCATGACTGGGGCAGGCACGAAGAAGGTGTTTGGCCCGAAGAAAACAAAGCCCAGCTTCTGTCTGAGAGCGTCATTGAGGTAGGCTCGGGCAGTCAACGGTGCATTTTTGGGTGGCTGGTGGCTGGGTCCTTGAGCACTGCAGTCACTGGATGAAGCCGCCATAAAACTTACTTCCTACACCGACACCCCACCTCCAAACTGCGTGGCTTACTGCGTCTGGCTGGCTGTGCGCACGCCATGCTCAGCATATTTCGGCCGTATATTCGTAACAGCGGCAGTTAAAGCATGCCCTCCTCTCCGCCCAAGCAGGATATTAGTAATCAATTTAGAATTGCAGTGGCGTTTTTGGAGAAGAACATTTTTTGAACAAGAGTTGCATATTTTTTTCAGTGGGAACAGGAACTATAGAATAGCATGCCTCGCGTCTACAACTTCCAGTGTCAACTCTCGGCCGTGAACCCGCCCCCCCCACGTCTCACTTTTCCTTGGTCCTCGTGTCCTGTGACTGCTGTGAAGCTGTTGCACGTGTGCACCCTTATCCAAGTGGCGATGAACAACACCCCCGCCGATGACCAAGGAATCAAGCAAGATAGCGCTGCAACTCACCAGCTCACGGATGAGAACTGTAGCACTGGTGGAAGGATTGTGAATGACAAGAATGCGTCCTTGAAGTAGGCTGTTACTTTTGGTCTGTTATTTACATTGAAGTTGAGAACTGTAGCACTAGAAGGACTTTGAACTACCAGAGTGTGTTGTTGAAGTAGGCTCTCACTTTTGGTCTGTTCAGTCCATTGGGACCACACTGTACATTTCCCATGCAATTATATAGCCACTGTGTCGGAAAACCTCGTACGGGCTGATGCAAGGGTTTGATTAGATGCTGTCGGAAAATCACGCCACCGGCAAACGCTCTTGTCCACTCAAAATATGGAGGCGTTATTGCAGCGTGTGGCCCAAGTGTGGGTGGGAGGTGCACTCGGCGGCGTGATTCGTCGACGATAATTTAGCAGTATATAGGGTGTTGTCTGTACCGTGTCAGTAGCAGTAGGGCTAGGCCCTTCGGAATAGCACCACATACTCTGCTGTCCTATAGTCTACCAGTAGAAGTCTACAGGGTTTTCCTGTGCTCATGTAGCATTCTGAGTAGTCTTAGCTGTACAGAGAGCCATTCGGCTTTCTGTCGTGCTGCATTCCAAGGCTTTGACGCTGTTTGGCATTGGTCTATATAGAGAGCAACAAGATTGCACGGGCTGACCACCTGCGCTCGTTGCTGCACACAGCGCCGTATGGTACATGACTGCGTTAGAGCTGATCCAAATCAGTTGCGGCTGAAATTTGAGGTCAGACAGTACTTCTTCAGACGCGCGGCGGGATGTGAAGTCATGTGGACGGCCACCCGCAACGGTGTGTGTAGGGCAGAACAAGGCAAAGTTTATCCAATCTACGAGAGTTTTGAAACAATGCGTAATTTAAAAACATTGGACAGATCACGATCTAGATCATGATCTACATCTAGATCCTAACCTGCCGTTACGAGATGCAGTGTAGGATCTGTATAGTACGGATCCTGTACATCCAACCTAGGAAACATGTGCTAGATCATGGGGGTTTTACGGCTCCCACCCGGCAACATGAGCTAGATCAGACAGATCAGGAATATGTCTACCCTGAAAGATCTAGATCACCAAGTGGGAATCGGTGATCTGGCAATTTGTCTTTCATTCCATTGGTCCCGAGAAGGATCAGACAGCTCGCGATCGCCGCTATAGCTCTAGAGGCTCTACCTCTATGGCGACAGCTCGCGTAGATCTGCCCGCACAGCTACCTAGAGTATTTTCAACCGCAACAATCCCACAGCACACCAACGAAGCAATCCTCTGGGATAAGGTTACGGTTCCGGGTCAGGGTGGTGGCCGCCGTTTGCCGAAGCTGAAAATCATCCCACCGTTGGAAAAAAGTACATTTTCGTGACAAAACCCTGCCTCATTGAAACAGCATACTGGTACGTTTATGCGTGCATAAAATAAGTAATTCGCCTGAGCGGGCGCATCTACCGCGGCTGCTCTGACGATGTTGAAGATAGCCGGCTGTGGAGCCCCTCACCCTCAAGGCTCTCGCGCCCTTACGAGTAATGCCTTCTTGTAGTTGTACAGTTGGAAACCCTGGAGCTACTTTTGGAGTCTTGTGTGCTGCGTAGGGTATACTCGGAAACGAGTCGTTCTACGATAGCCCCCCCAACGATTCTTCAACGAAATCGCCGGTTTTGAAACCAGCTCCCGGCCGAATCTCCTGAAATACGGTGGTCCTGGCCACCCCGACGTCATCGTTCGATAGTCCTTCGTAAACAAGAAATCACCGGAAAACAGTTTTTTCATAGCATCCTTGCTCGTGTCGAACAGCCATAAAACGTTCGTTAAAGAAAATCGCTGGTTTGGGGGGGGGCTATCGTAGAAGCAGGTTTACTATTAAGCTAAGGCTTCGTCGAATGGTACTTACAGCGGTCAAGAGCCGTATTCCACCGTGTTGGTGCTGACCTAACGTGCCGTGTACGACTACTGCACTCTTGTACGTTGAACTGAATGTTGATAGAGTACTCAACTAGCGACGGTTACCCGGATAAGGATGCGTTGCATCCACTACCGCTGTGCACAAAAACATTGAGCACGCTGTCAAAATATGAACTGTCGATGAAGTGCTGCGATGCACTCTAAAACTTCTCAGCAAAACTCGACTATTTGCATTCGAATCCAGGCTCTTCAAGGATGCATGCTACGATTGATAGGGATGCACACAATTATTTTTGGCGCTTCTCACTTGAAGAGCATTATACCTTACTGTACCCGAAATCCGACTTTGATTGTTTTTTTATCCATTCAACCAGAAGAACAACCCCGTGACCCATTAATTGGTGTATGGCGAATCAAATTGTGAAACATGGACGGGATTTGGTGGCTCTTCAGTTTAGCCCCCCAGTCAGAAACACTTTGGCCAAAAAGTGCTGTAAGGCTAGCAACACGGCTATCATAGCAATAAGGCATGCCCTATCGCACCACGCGTCGAAGGGGTGTCCAGCGCCGAATGTACTCTACCCGTATTTTCCCTATAGGACAACACAGGACGTGCTAATTCCTACTATATTTTTCCATAAGTCTATCTGGCACGCGCCCCAAAATTCGGCCTCTAAAATTATTGAAATCCTGGTTATCTTCAAAACCCCGCTTACACCACCACTGCACATGAAAAGTCGCCTCGGTAGCCCTACAGCAGCAAAAACACAAACACCGACAACAAGCGACAAGGCTGGACGGAGCCAAAACCACTTGGTATCTCGTGACCCATGACCCGATCACGTTCTGCTACAAGTACGGTAGAGAAACAGCTGGACGGAGCCAAAGACACCCGGTATCTCGTGACCCGTGACTCAATCACGTTCTACTACGGTACTACGGCAGAGCCGTTTCGCAGTCACGAGCGGATGGAGTCTGTAGACACCTCGATCTATCATGATACGACGAGTATTTTCTATGCGCTGTACCGCACACCAGAGATGAGCACCCATCCACCCAGGCTTTCGGTGACGGCCAACTGAAAGCTACCCTTGTAGGCCTCCAGAACGCTGTCCGCCTGCTCCTCCAACACCCCCGATAGCGCCAGCCTTCCCCCTGTGATAAACACCGCACGCCAAAACCGCCAGTGTTAGCCGGGCACGGCAGGTAAATTGACACACGACGCATATTTTATATGTGTACTTGTGGGTGTCTTAAGCTTCGTTTTTACCCATCCGCCGGAGGATAAAAAAAAACAATTCAAACTCTAAGGCCGCCTATCGCGTCCAACCAACATGGTAGCGCATATGTGGTAAAGGGGGCGCTGATACGCACCATACAACAATTCGGATGTTCGTTGCCGAGAGCACATCGTAAATAAGCACCATAAGTAGCAGTCCTCAGCATGCATGATTCGTCAGCCTAGATAGACGTTTCTCAAATGAAGCTGATTGTACAAACGGCCGACAACGATAGCAGGGAAGCGTCACAACGCGGTATGTACACCTCCAGCCCGGAAGGTCGGTTTGTTTCTCGCAAGCATCCTTGCCAGTGTGGGAAAATTCGTGCTGCACAGCTTTGATGCTCAATATCTGCTAGGCAACGGCCGAAGCGACAAACGTTACTCCCCCGTCTACGCCGCCCAGGTTTATCCCACATGATTTAGATCACCACCGAGAATATAATTAATTCCATACTGTACGAGAGCATCAGTACGCACATTTTCGACTCAGTCAACACGGCACGATAGCTGGGAGTTCTTTTGTAAGCACCGTACCGTACATGCCAGTGTATGTATCACACCCTCTGTGATGAACTTTAGAGCCGATTTCCTCCAAGACCAGCCTTAAGGGGGGCACAAACAAACAAAATGGCGGCTTTCGGAAGATGTATCTCGTCGAGATATTTCCACAGACGCGTCGCTCGGCGTAAACACTCTACAGATCGTGGACAAAATCGGCAATCAAAATCGTCACAGGGGGCGTGTTATGCACTGTCATATGCGGTGAGTAACCCAAAGCAAGAGAGCTGTGGGTGCAGGGACGCCCTTCTGTGACGTTGCCAAGGACTCGTATGTACAAGCATGGCACACAGCTACACCATGGAATCACCTGGACGAGTGAAGTGTGCGAAGACGGGCTCCAATCTTATAATTGGCTCGGCCAGAATGTTAGCAACGGTAACGTCGAAGGTACCGAGTTCTTTAGCAGGAAACGCGCTCCCGTCAGCAACCGATAGCGGCTCCATTGCTCCTGCCAAGTATCAAGGGTATAACGTTACGGTACATACTTAAGGGCGGCATAAGCCGGAGAGCGGTGGTTGGTCAATGCCCGACGGAGGTTCGGGTGTGAACCAGGACAATCAATTTCGGCACCAACATCCAACAAAGAACATGCCGCCATGAGAGCGTAAGGAAATTATTTTGCTTGCACCCACGGCTTGTCAAGGTCTCTGTTCACCGATGGGCGGCAACTTCTCCACTACGCTACGACAGCTACATTCATAGGGCGCAGCACGGAACCGAAGCAGTGTAGTCTATGCCGACAACAACACTCGCTTCAGGTACACGAGTACGAAGGAAGGCTATCACACACCTATGCTGGAGCCGTCGATCGGTAACATCTTCGCCACATTCTCGGACACAGCCAGCTTAGTCAACACGAGGTC
The DNA here is from genome assembly GCA_036873775.1 of Costaria costata. Classification (NCBI taxonomy): domain Eukaryota; class Phaeophyceae; order Laminariales; family Agaraceae; genus Costaria; species Costaria costata. The sequence continues at coordinate 8,739 of JAYJME010001007.1, read as the reverse complement.
CAGGTCGTTGCCCGTGCCCACCTGGAGCAAGTAGCGTAGCCGTGGAGCACAGCACTTGTCAGACGAGTGTACCCGTCTGTTGCACGACCCCCGACCGAAATAAATCAGTGGGTGGTTAAAGATGTTCGCTCTACGACACGAAACAAACTGCAGCCTTTTTAGATAAGGGACGACCGTAATAGTTTTGGAGGTGGTAGCATGAACGTGCGAAAAGAGCGGGATATGACACGGTGTTTTCGAACGCCCAAAAAATGCTGTTGAGCAATCGCGGCATCCCAACATCTCTACTTTTAAGAATATTTCAAATTTCGTAGTACATGGCAGGGGCACCATAGACCTACTTGCACATCATCTGTGGTCTGAATAAACTGAAAGCTTCCCCAGCGATGAGTCATGACACTCCAAGGCACAGCAGACCCGCGGCTCTTTTTCTTTCGTGGACATACCGGGTTCACTACCATGTTGATTGACGAGCGCCAGCCAGTTTTACCCACCGCAGGCCATGCGCAACAGCCGGTTGCGACGCGTACAACCTCGCTTACATAGCAATTAAATCTGTCCGCAACATACTGTGCGCGTTTCCTGCAATCAATACGCTACGTATGCGGGACCAGCAGGCCCAGAACTCACGAAGCCGACCCAGACGCGTGGTACGGCAGGGGCACGTATTGCAGCAAACCTCGATTTTCTGACGCTCCTATTAATAGTTTGAGGAGCCCTATACCCCACTCGACAATCGACTTTGACAAACGCTGCAAGCTAAGACCGATACACAATCCCATGGGCTAGACATCTAACAAAACATATGGCAAAACACACACGGGATCGAGATATATTGGGCAGCTCCTTGCAATGGTTGAGGGGCTTAGCTCCATCAGTGAGAAATATTTGGGGCTCATATGTGAAACCCCTGCCATAGCGCGGCTCCCCACTCCCTAAAAAGAAAAATCAATGCACCACGCACCATGCAACTGTTTTACCTCATGAGGATAGTAGGTGTCCATTTGTAGGCCGTTTCTCGCGGCATTTACAGCAGCGCTCGCGATAGCACTCAAATCCAGCTCGATACCCACGGCCTGATGACCCATGAGACAGCACGCGCAGCGGCGGCGGCGGGGGTTATTTGTGATACATGCGAAGAATACTCACACGACGGTGCCAGGCGACCAGGGTTCTTGCGCAATTTTAATCGAGTATTAGGACAAGCGAGAGAGCAAGGAATTTTGTGGCCGCCGTAGTTAGTACGTGTAACATACCTGGTATATGCTCTCCACGTACCGCGCAGTTGCTGTACTTCGTATGCTGCATACATAACGCCCGACCCCGTCGCAACCGGCAGCCTATTTGCCTCCGGATAGAACACTTGCGTTTTCTTGCTACGGCACGAAACATCACAACGCATTTTGCTTGGACCCGTTTTCCGCCACCGCCCTCGCGTAGGCACATACGTACGAACCGTGTCAACTACCAATCGGCGAGTCGTGCTATTAACAGCATTATTGTTTTAGCTCGTTCAACAACCAACCGGCGAGCGGTGCATTCAATAACATAATCTGTGGTGTTCGCCAGTGCCGTGAAACCGCGGCTGGAGTAAGGTACGATAGTACGACAGCACGGCACATCACAGCACAAAATACAACCGCCCGAGGCTGCGTGCCAAGGCGCTGGTACTATCATACTATATAACCAGGTATATTACCTCTTTGGCGCCGAACGCAAGCGCCGCCAGGCCCAATATTCCACTGCCGCTGCCGTAGTCCAACACCCTTTGCCCGGAGACGGCCCCCTCCAACCACACGCAGCACCTGCTCAAAGTGCGCAGGAAAGCCACCGCCCACGGTAAGCGCGTTTCCAACATTTCCACGCATTCAAGTATGTGTACTTCGTATATTGTACTAAACTACTTGTCGCATCTACCGGCAAGAGAAAACAAGTAAAAAACGGCCGAGATGCGTATAATAGATGAGGCCGACAATCAAAACGACACTCGGGATATAAAGGACGCGTGCTACGATACAGGTAGCACTTTTTGGCTTTTTTTGTTTCTGAATGACGGAGCTCCTTAACCCGAATTCGTCAAGGTGTCGTTCTTGTTTTCCAATTTGATTGTTTTGTATGCCTAGGTCATGGGTGTCGGAATCGGATTTCACTTTTGGTTGACTCAAAACCAGTATGTGGCTGACCTACCGAGCTCCTGAAGTGAGGAGCCTCAGAAAAAAAACGGTGCACCTCGATCGTAGCACGCCTGAAAGGTAAATAAACTTTGGGTGTATGGACCCTATGACCGCACGGGTTGACGCGGGAACGACAAAACATCCACGAAAAACGACTGATTTTTGACCATCGCCGCGATGCTTGCACTGCGCGGTACGTCAAAATAGCCGCAAAACAAGTGACGGGCCCAAGCGCAGCAGGGTATAGAAAAGGAGGGTGTACTGCTGTGGCAAGAGATTTGTACCGAGCAAAAATTGAAGACTGCCACGCGCGTGTTCATGCTGCAGTGCATCGTGCAGAGTTTTTTTCTTTTTTTTTTATCCTGGCGGAGGGGTAAAATTGAAGCTTAAGCCAGCCACACGTTAACATACTTAAAACAATACATGCGTCGTGTGTCAATTTAACTCTGCTGCCGTTGCACGGCAGCATAGGGGTGCGTAACGCACATGTACGTCGTCTTTGATACGGAGTTCTTACATGGAAGTTGTGGGATGTTCCCCTGTGCCAAATGCTCTCCCTCCCTCCAGTTCTAACTCCACCTTGCGACCAAGCAACGGTTACGGGGGAAGGAGGTGGGGAATGCCGAAGGTAGTTTCTCCACGATGTCAACCTTTTACTACAGAAAAATTTATCCCACAGTAATCTCAAGTAGGTTTTCCCCAAAAAAACGGTTCCAGTCCTAAAGGGGTTAGCTAACGTCCATGAAGCATTCGTTTCGAGCACCGCGGAGGGAGTGATTATGTTCGACTGCAAGAATAAGAGCACACACGAGATTCTGCAAAGTTTCGGCCTTCGCTTCGTCGCTTCTGCGAAGGAATGATGCGGGTGTCCCCTTTCGCTGCACGCCCTTACACTATACCCGCGTCTGCACACAGCGTCTGCTTCCAACGCATCCATGCCGTGTTGGTCCGGTGAAACACGCCCTCCCATGTGATGGAAAGTTTCAACTGATCCTGCCTTCGATCGTCTGTTGGCTTATATCACAAAAAAAGCATATCTCCATGTATGCAATGTAAGGAGCGCACCTGGTCTGATCTTTGCTCGGAGGGTGTCAGGGCGTCGTGCCACGGAAATCGAATGCGTAATCTTCCGACATCGATGGGATCCCACCCTTCCTGCGCACAGATTTAATTGATTGAGGGGCGGCACCAGACCAGAGAGGAGGCAGCGTTGGGTTGGCGACGAACAATCTTGTCGGTGCAGCTTTCACCGTTGCAGATCATGCGCTGGGGGTGGGGGGCGACATAGCAAAGGGGACATCGTCACTAATTTGACTATAGCTACTGTTATAACTGCAACAGCGATACCGCTGACGATTTTCTAAGTTGATCGATCGACCTCGATTACCGTCAAGATATCGTGGCTGCATGTACTGTACGTACAGATACTACATCCTGAAGAACGAGTACTAAGAAACTAAGAATGTTCAACAGTAGGGGTCGACTGAGCCGCCACCCCGACGACCAAAACCGCGTTTTTTATCACCTGCACAGTTTTTACCCAGTCCTTGTCCACCACAGCTTCCTCTTTGAAAGCCAGAGGGGCCGAGAGGTCGAAAACCTGCACCGTGTGGCAGCATCGTGCGGCAAATTAAACATTCGCGGGTATCGCTGCGGCTTCGTTTATGTGGTGCCCAGAGTTTTGAACAGAGATAAAGAAGACACGATGGCATGACACGACACAGGCTCTATCGATATCAGCGCAAAGAGGTGTGGCCACAAGCCCGCCTGTTGGGGCCCTGCGCAGTGCGGCTGCGGGTGCAAATCGTATTTCGCGATGCTGCTGTAGCGACGCACAGCAATACTGTTTTGTTGATTTACGGGGGGAGCATATGACAGTATTATAGTATCGGTAATTATTTTCGATTTTAGTGTGTAAAAATAGGGGTATGTTGAGTTTTTTTTAGGTCCAACGTGATTTCTGATTACTATATAGTGCTACGATCCCCTGTCTAGTTTTCGTGCTTCATCCGATTCAAGCCAATTATGGCTCTGTCGTCAATCAACCATCAATTCGATGTCTGATCTGATATATAAAGTTTGGCATAGTAATTGCCTCGTATATTAATAGTCAAAATAGTCGTCCCGTCCACGCACAGCGACAGACCCACCCCCCTGAATAGCCGAGATGGGGTACATGCGCTGCAGGAACAGCAATGCAACGAAAAATTGTCGGCATTATATATGCGGCACCAAAGTTCAGGGGAGTTGTTCGTGCGCAGCCACGGGAGTCTCATGCTGTCCATGTCAGCCGTGACACGGTAAGGGTTGCACTCTTTTTTAACTGAAGCATTTCTCGCTGACGGGACTACTCAACCATTGTAACAAACTACACAACATATTTCAATAGAGCTCACCACTTTCTCGAGAAAATGGGTGTCACACGCTGTTTACGAGACAAAGGGCTTAAGTTTAACCAATGCTTGATTGGGTTTGATTGGTTGGCTTAGGGTTAGGGTTAGGTCTATTTGTCTCGTACACAGGGTGTGTCAACCATTTTCTCGAATAAGTGGTAAGCTACCCTCACATCTTTGGGTCTGATGCGTCTTTTACAATGTGATTCGTTTGACGAATAGCTTCATGAGGTTGTGTATCTATCTGCTTAGCTTACAACTTTTCTCTCAAAGTAAAGTGGGTTGTTGGGTGAGGTATGTAGCTCCTCAGGTGTGGAGCCTCAGGTGATCTAGGTGCTACCAGTATATACATAGCGCGTGCGTCCCTAAACACATGTCTCCTTGGTTCCCCAGGTACTGCATAAAACGAAGAGGGTAGGTCCACGTACGGCCGTATACGGTGGCGTTCCGTCCCAAACATCCCGCCGTTTAGAGGGGGGGGGGGAGGATGCTATAAGGATTACCCTGGGCTAGGTGATCGACCGATCTGTTACCCCTCGACTATATTGGTAGCCCGGTAGGTAACACCTTCACATACCCCTACCTTGCCCTACCGCACCACGCGTCGTGTGCGTACAGATACAGACAATTTGGGCACGGCCACGCGCGGGTTACCTCTTCGACGGTAGCCATCACCCCTTTCAGGTCCCACCCTCCCGGAAACAGAGCCACAACGCGGCTGCTCCCGCCCCACATGTCTTTCCTCCCGGTGACGGAGGGAGCAGGAACGGAAGGATCGAATGCCTGCCGTCGTGGACAAAATAAAATAAAATCAGGGATATGTCGGCGGTGCCCCCACCTGGGCCAACAGCCAATTCTTCAACGTGGTATTATTTATGTTGGGGGATGCGCGACTGTTGTGAAACATTTGTCATAATATCAGGAGGGTGGGAGGGGTGGCGCACGAGAAATTCCCATGTCTTTTCCTCCCGGTGACGGACGGAGCAGGGACAGAAAGATCGAAGACCTGCCGTCGTGAGACAAACGAATAAACAACGGTTTTCAGTGATATATCGCCGCGGCGGCCAGTTGGTACGGGGGGACATATCATAGCAATCGGAACCGAATATTGTGTGCCAAAAAAGGGGCCTATATGGGTTTTTGGGTCCATCGCGGGTTCTGACTACCATGGCCCCTAGCGATAGAGCCAAGAGCCAAGGCTCAAATGATTTATTCTTTCTGTTGGCGGACACGTGACTGTTTTGGCAGTTTTATCATGATATCATGGAGGGGGAGTGTACTCATATCATGCACGGCTGCAGTCGTGTGACCATAGACCGGGGGGGCACGAGGAGTTGTAGCTTACGCGCAATCAACGCACCACTCGTTCAGCGCAACGTTAGGTGTTGAGCGTGAACGAGGTTGATTGGACTCGCACCTGACGCGTTTGTAGTGGTGGCAGGTTATACCTATCGGACAGATGATCGATTTCCACTTGATGATCTAGATATTTCAAGGAACATGTATTCCTGATCTGTATGATCTAGCTCATGTTGCCGGGTGGGAGCCGCATAATCTGCAGGATCCAACACATGCCAACACATGTTTCCTGAGGTGGATCTGTACCATACTGTATACAGATCCTGCACGCAACATATCATAACGGCAGATTAGGCTCTAGATGATCTAGATGATCTAGATCATGATCTGTCCGATGTGTGATATTACGGGTGTAACACTTTCGAGTTGACCTGGTCTTGCATGATCTTGACACGGAAAGCTTTTCAATCGCAAACAATTCTACATTTGTAGTGGCACATCTTCGAGAGTTGACGTGGTATTGCATGGTCTTGACACGGAAATCATTTGCTATCGCAAACATTTACACGTTTATTTGACCCATGCTACGATAGAGGTGTTGTTCCATTATGTTTTTTCTGAGGCTCTTCACTTTACGAGCTCCATATCACACCCGAAAACTGTTTTTGAGTACAACTGGAAGGGCAGCCCGATGAGCAAACCCATGGACTAGGCTTTTAAAAAAAGTCATATTCCCAAACAAAAACGACAGTCGGACGATTTTTGATTAAGGAGCCCCGTTATTCAGCGTTATTCAGAAACAAAAAAGCCAAAATGTGTAACCTCTATCGCAGCACGCGTCATTTGTGGTGATAATGCGAGTGGAACACCTTCGAGTTGACGTGGTCTTGCATGATCGGGGTTTCGTCTTTGGTTCCTAGTGAGGAGTCATCCACAGAAACCGACATCGCACCCAGATCCATTAGAAGCTCGCTCAGCCGCCAGGGATCCAGTACATCCCCCTCCGCATCCCTGTGTGTTTATGGTAGGATGATAGGACGATAAGATGATAAAATGATAAGATAATAGGATGATATCGGTGAGAGGACAAGATGATAACGATGATAAAATGGTAGCGTTAAAAATATGGTGAGGCGATAGTCTAAGATTATAGCTGGCAGGACGATAACGGTAAGAGGATCAAATGTTTGGATGATACGATATAATGGTCACTGGGGGAGGCGAGACAGCGGCAGTACTGACACTTCACACCGCTATTGACGACAGTAGGAAGCAGATGATAGAAGGTGGTGTGGCAAGGTCCCCTTTGTAGCAGGGACGGGAGCCCGTCCCCATGTTATTATCACCGCCTTGAGTACGATCTGTATCTCTTATTTCTTTTTTTGGGCCTTGTCTCTTTCTTTGTTCTCTTGTTTTGTTCATTTTTATTTTCATTGTTTCTTCCCGCGCCGTCCTTACGCCGGTGCCTTCCTCTTCTTCGTGTTGCTTCGGCCGTCCAGCAGTTTTCTTCCTTCTTGCAGCCTTTCTGATCTTCTTGCGCCAATTGTATTTTGTGTCATTTCGTAATTCCGTTTTTTTAAATGTCTTTTTAGTTATTATTTTTCTGGTCTGGCTTGTTTTGTTGTGCTCTCGTACCTGGTACGCCGGCATTCAACTTGCTTTACCTAGATTCGTCTGCGATTGCTTTGGGTTGCTCTGTATGACAGTCTGTGATCACATATTTGTACCAGGTATCTCTCTAGGATGAAGAATCAGGACGGACACTGGGTGTACTTGCTGATGTCGGTGGGTGGAAATAACCGTTTAATGTGAAGACAACACACAGAAACGAGCTACGTACAGCATGGAGAAAAGAGCAAAAGGGACGACAAGTATGGGTGTGATCTCATGCCGCAGCAGAGAGGCCTCATTGATCCCAAACTATATACCAGTACGAAATAATGATACGACGGAACGTTACCGGAGTAATTTTATAACCCAAAGGCGGGGACGCACGAAGCGTGTCCCCGGGTGTGGAAAAAAGCCTCCGGACTGTACAGAGAGAGCGAGATGATTTCAAGGAAAATCACTCATCTCGCGATCGACCCGACAACAGCACGGAAAAGTAGGAAGAGAACAGGGAAAAACAGGACCATCCCGCCCGCCCATCGTTGTGCGGGAGACACGCCGACAATCACGGCAGTTTTGTACGTAGCGTTTATTTTACCGGGGCATCTACCCTCTGCGACGAGGTGTCACGTTGATTACCGGAGAATCAACGCGGGGGTAGTAGCCCTGGGCGAGAGTCTCCGGCTTATCGCAGCAGAGAGGCCTCATTGGTCCCAACCTATACTTCGTATATGCCTATGTACAAAATGGACTTTGGGGGGGCTTCGGCATTTGTTTTTCTTCCGCCCGACGGTCTTTTCTCGTGCTCTCGGCGGCTGGGCACGCAGCGGGCCCGCGTGTACACACGGCTCAAGTTTGGGCCCCGGCCGGGGTCGGTGGCGCGTGCTCTGGGGATTCAAAATCGTCAAAATTGGCAAGAAATCACGGGGAGGCGTTCCGACTTGGGCACCGCCTCGCCGGTGCCATGAAAAAACCCGTGCGACTGTTTTTTCATCGGCATGAATTACGATTATTTGGTTTTGCCCCGCCGAATAAAGAGGGCTCACAGCACACAGCGCGCACGAGGCAACAAGGACTACACCGACTTGAACGAGGCACACATCAGGCGTAGTGCAGCTGTAGCTCGTACCATTCTGTAGGTCTCTGAGCAGCTCTCTCTGTGCTATTATATATTCAGTTGAAGCTTGAAAAACCAAAAGTGAGCATTGTAGTTTCGGCATTTTGGCATCATGATCTACGCAGATCTCATACGTACGTTGCAATGT
>JAYJME010001006.1:0-18362 GCA_036873775.1 Costaria costata | reverse complement strand
TGCCTCCTGGTGGCACCGTGGTATCACATGGTTACTCGTGTTGACACCTAGGTGACATCGTGGTAATACCGTGATGACATTGTTGTGACACCGTCGTGACACGTGGTGACACGTGGTAACTCATGATGACACAATGTTGACTCGTGGTTACTCATGTTGACTCATGGTGACACCATGGGGACTAGTGGTGACACCGTGGTGACTCGTGGTGACTCCTGCTGACACCATGGTGACGCCGTGGTGACTCGTAGTGAAACCATGGTGATCCCGTGGGGACTCATGGTGACACCGTGTTGACTCGTGGTTACTCATGTTGACTCATGATGACGATTGCCTGAGTGTCACCACGGTGTCACCATGAGTGACCACGGTGTCACCACGTTGTCACCACGAGTCACCATGGTTGTTTCGTGGTAAGACCGTGGTGTCAAATCGTCGGTACACAATATTTGAGTGATTAATGTACATCGTCGACCCGAACGGACGACGCTGTTGTCGTCTTGGCATGATTCTATACCGCGTCATCGCGTTGTGAAGAGTACTGTCTATCGCCACCTGTAACGTGTACGTGAAGCAGAATATTGTGCACCCTTCGCATGTTCATAACATATGTGATCCGCAGCTGCTGACGCGTGATCTCTGCTTTTTTTGCCTACCTGGTACACGAAATTCGTGATGACTGCTGTGCTTCTTCCTATATCGGGAAAGAGGTAGTTGTATATGTATTGGATGCCGCTGTTGCTTTACTGACATAACGGCTGTGCTGAGTTCCGATAAGTGCTGCAGGATAGACCTTGCGGTCGCGCGTTTGTAAGTTCTGATGGTGGTGATGGTCATGGTGGTGGTGGTGGTAGTGGTGGTGTTGGTGATGGAGGTGGTGGTGGTTCTCTCGTTCTGCCGGTGATAAAACACAACTTCTGCGTATACTCGTATCATACAAGCGTCAGTGTGTTCATATGAATACAGCAGTGTGCTGCGTTGTGCTGGTTGGTGTCGACAACAAAGAAGCAGAAAAGAACAACGTGTCCACCTGTGCATACGTCGTAGCCAGGGGTTGCCTCAGGGAAGGCTTTGCATGGCTCGGTGCAATTGTCTATCGTCAATTCCCCTTTTTCCCAGCTATAGCATCAGGCCACGCAGAATATACCCATTCTCCATCCTCGGGTGTTCATCTCACTCTAGGATCTTGGATGTTTAATCGTATTTGAAACTCCCGCCGCTGTTTCCGCCGCTGTTTAATCCCGCTGCATTTTGGCGTTAACAAAGAGGGGGTGTTGAACGATAGTTTACCATTCACAACAGCTTGTGGTTCTCTCCAGATTACCCGTCCGCTCTTTCTAAACAGAGGTCTACACCTCGATGTTTAGGTGCTGCGGTTGTTGAAATTGGACGGAATTCGGAGGCCACAAAATGAGAAAAAACATCAACCCCCCAACTGAACGTGTGCACCTCACTTGCGGACAGCTACAATCCTTTCAAGTAACCACAGCCCGTGGACGTGGGCCATGCTCAGTATCGGGTGCTTGCAGGCGTCGAATGTACCGGAAAGCACTTGTAGGCAGCCAAGAACGAATTCAGAGGTGACTTCCTGTTGTTATTGTTATTGAGCTCTTTTTCCAAGTCATTTTATGTTTTGGCGAAACGCCTACTCGAAGGCACTTGAAAACATATTCCTTAGGGTTCCGGCGTGGCCTTAACCCCGCCTCTAGCGGGTCGGCTGGATTGGTCTATGAAATCCGCTGGCTGTAGACGGGTAATTTTGACAAATGGCCGAGCTCTATTCGGGGCAAGGCGATGGCAGTACCATGGTCGACGTAGCTAGGATTTGTAGGTAGGCATGCCGTGCTACTGTCTATTTTTTTCGTCTGCCTATCTCTTGCTCGAGGGTTTCGGCTCAGGATTCGGGAATAATTTCGTCCTCTTAAATATTTAAAAGATGTTGCAACAAGCAAACCTCTGGAAGCAGGCATGATCCAACCCCTGGACCCATGTTGTTGCGTCACGATTCTACTCCTTATCGAGGCGACGGGAAGCCACACACTCACACGTTGATTGTGAGCATCATACACCAAACACTACTTACATGGGGTGGTATTGATGTTGAATTCACGTTCAACCACGCTTCCACAAAACTCCATATAAAGCGTAAAAATACATATATGAATCATGTTTGAAGAAATATCCGTGCAACTACATTCAAAACCGCAAATGTGTGCCAGCTTTCACAGGCACACATGCTCCGGCAAGGAGTGAAGAGGTTTTGAGGGGTTCAGAAGTTACTTGGGAGATATCATCTACACAATTATGTATCGCTGTCGTGGTTTTTAGGGGCATTGTCACGTCCTGAACAAAAGACGGCCCCCATGTTCACTAAAGAAAAAGAAAACAACACGGCACAAAACCACACAAAATATCACCAAATAGAGGGGTCCCCTTATTTTTTTTAACTGGGTTTTACTTGTCTCCTCGGAATCGCTACGTTTGCCGATCTTGCCGCGTATGAGGCCGACAATTTGTATTTGGAGAGTGGAACTTTCAACTGCCGTGTTATTCAGGGCTTTTGCCATGGGCCGGTGCTGGTGGGCCGGTCCAGCCCATCATATTCTCCGGGGATACGTCGCGGCCCGGCCCTTTGATCGGCCAGGGCTCCGCCCATACCGCGCACGGCGGGGCACGACCTCAGCCCCCTCACCCGGGGAGTGCCCCCGACTGAGCCGGCAGTGTCTCGGCCCTCTGCGACAAAAATCTTGTGGATTTCCAAATACATGTACCGGGTTTCAGGGTGGGAAAATGCCGGGATGGTTCCCTCTCGCATTCCCAGATAGAAGAAGAAGAAGAAGAAGAAGAAGAAGAAGAAAATCGATCTCAATTCTCCCAACAACAATGATCAGTGTTGATACGTCACCCGCCAAACGAATCGTCGTGTGTTTGGGCTCGTCTCAACAGGGTGCACGAGTCAGGAACTCTAGCGGTATGGTAGAGAGCACAATGAACGTTTGTTTCGACTTTTTTCCGGCGTTTTTCATTATCTCTATGTTGAAATTAGTGTGAGAGAGGCTGTCTCGCTCATTTGTAGGTGTTTTTGAATTCTGCCTCGACTTTTGAAAATCCATATATATTGTTTTTTCGACATTGCTTCTGCTTTTTTATTTTGTTTCTTGAAAATAGTGTGGAAAAAATGCTTAAAAGTGGTGGGGGGATTTTGATCCTGACGTATGCGTGGATATTAGTATCTAAAAGTCAGTGGTATTGTTATATTAAACTTAGTATAGGGTCGACCCCACCCGCTGCATTGTTTGCCTCGCGCATAGATTCATTTTTTCCGTTGGTGGTGCTGCCACGGGCAATTCCTTTCCACTAAAGGGTTCAATCCTGTTTCTTTCTTGAGACGTCTGTCAAAAAGCCTTGGTCGAGCTTGTTTTGTTTCCTGGCATACACGCGCAGTCCTCGTTTCGCGGACTGGCCGCATGCTACCGACACGACCCGGTTTTAAGCAAAGCTCTTGGCGGGAAAATTGAACGATCTGTCAAAAGGTGCGGCCGATTCCCTGTGCCCGGCAGCCTCAACCTCTCTGTCTCGAGGCGGCCTGTCGCTTGCCGGCGCGGGTGATGCGCACGTGAGCTTGTTCAACTCATTCGGGGGGTCATTGCCATGGCCAATACTAAACTGCTGGGGTTGACATGTAAAACCGCGCTGGGCGGAAATTTAGGTGTAATTCGAGTACAAATATGAGTATATAACGATCCTTACATTTCCGTCCAGAACGACGCTTCCGCGGGTGTGGTAATACAAAAAATGCACCCGAAGTCCACGTTCTGCTACCACCCTTACTCGACGAGCGGAAGAAGGCGAGACACAAAACCGCTCACTCCCCGCCTCCTCTCCGCCTGCTTCACGCGCCTGCCCGCGCCTTCGCCCGCGTCAACCACGGTAGCGTCCGCTATTACACGACCCAAAGTCAAGCTGTTACGAGTGAATCAATCCAACCAATATCATTCGAAAACAGTTGTGTTTTGTGTGTTATTTTCCTGAAGGGGAGCTCGTCCGGCTTGCGGGTATATTTCGAAGGACATACACATACAACAAGAGGTATTACTGAACCTGCGCAACTGCAACCTGCAACCTGCAACAGCAACAATACAATTTCCAGGTAATCGTCCTGATGCAACTGCCATAGCCTCGCCCCCGTGGCGCGAACGCCTCGGGATTCCGTCCAAGCTTCGAGCCTCTAGGGCCCCGCGCGTTCGGCTCGCGCGAGTGTGGGGGGGAGGGGCTGTTCCCTGCCCGGCGCGACATAAATCTCTCGGATTTCCGATTTTTTGTTCCGGGTTCCAGGACGGGAAAAGGCCGGAATGCTGCCCTCTCGTGCGCCGGGAACAACGCTGTACCTGGTATAGGTCAATCTTAGTTGATCATCCTGACATTAATTCTCCGCGTCAGTATCATACGCTTTTCCTCGCTTCGATGCCATCCTCAACACTGACGGTCTCGGTGATGTATTGCAAGCGTGGTGTGTTGTCCTTTCTGTGCCATCCCGGCTTGCTTGTTTTCTGGTCTTGTTTCCTCTTCTAGAAACGTCCTTGGAGCCCGAACGCGTCTATTCGCTTACTCATATATACAGTTAGGATGACTTTGGACGGTGCTCTCGATCTATCAACTGATGTCTCGTTTCCATTTTATACGAAGTACAAGGTTCCTCTTCGGCATTTGTTTTTACTCGGCATCCCGGGGGTGTCGCAAGTTGAAAAGGGTGTACAAAGACATGCTATATATGAGCCTATGCGAGGTTCGCTGGGCGTGTACCACTGCTGCTGCTTCTGCTGTACAGCTGCTGTACTCTGCGGGTGCGTTTGGCATTCTGAGGAAGTGTGGGTTGCAATCGTCAAAGCTTGTCATCTGAATTGCCACACGTACGCTCACACGCACACACATAGAAGCAAAGTTCGTCGCTTTGCCCAAACGAAGAACTCTATGGTGTGCGGCTGCGGTTGTACACCAGTGCCTGCCTCAAACCGTCCAAAGGATTTGCGGTGCGATACAGGTAGATCTGGCAGGCAATACGTAGATTGAACGACAGTGCAACGTGCGTATGATATAAACACGTAGATCTGTGTAGGTCGTGATGGCAAAATACCGAAACAAAAATGCGCACTGTGTTTTTCAAGCTTCAACTGGAAATAGCACAGAGATGGCTGCACAGAGGCGTGCAGCATGGTACCAACTACCGCTCCACGACGCCTGATGTGTGCCTCGTTCAATTCGGTGTAGTCCTTGTTGCCTCGTCAGTGCTGTGTGCTGAGCGCCCTCGTCATGCGGCGGGGCAAAACCAAATAATTGTACTCCATACTTCAAGCCGATGCAAAAACTGTCGCGGCACATGTTTTTTCATGGCACCGGCGAGGCTGTGCCAAGTCGAAACGCCTCCCCCCGGTTACTTGCCAGTTTGAACGACGTTGAACCCCCGGAGCACGCGCCACGGACCGCGTCCAGGGCCCAAACGTGAGCCGTGTCTACACGCTGATCCGCTGAGTGCCTCGCCACCTAGATCACGAGAAAAGGTCCACGGGCTGAAGAGAAACAAATGCCAAAGCCCCCCAAACGTCAATTTTGTACATAGACATATTGTGTTTGCTGTAATATCCCACACCACCTGCAGATATGGGTTTCGACGACATCCTCCATGTTACAGCTGATGTGTCAAGTATACAATGCTTTCGTGTTTTTCTGTGTGTTTTACGCTCGTCTAAAACCTGCTTTCTGCCGTACCGTACATGTTTCGTTCCCCCGACATTGACGACAGTGTGCCTGAGCGACGACCACTGTGCGTCTGGCGACACATGCGACGCGGCCCCCGGCTCTGCTCTCTGCGTGACCGGTACGTGTGCTTGTGGGGGTGATGAAACGGCTGCTTTATTAAATATGATCGTGCGTTACAGTGAGGTATTTCCTTAACTGGTATTACGGATGGCGTCCTACGTTCATATATCCAACACTCTGTAAACGTATTACGAAGGTATTAGAGTCTGTCTGCCTGTGCAGGAATTGCCTTTACAGGCGGTAATGGAGCGACAAACCATTCGCGCTGCACCCCTCTTGCGGTGCGGCAGACTTATAACACCATACCAGTAAGTTCGCGTACCTCCTGCACGCCCACGTTTCCACTTCCATTTCGGATGATGTTATGTGACCCGATCGAGACTGGCTTCTGAATGAGCGCACAAGGCCGGCTTCCACGGGCGGAGGTGGTGGATTAAGGTCGAAGGCGATGCTTTTTTTTATGCAAATCTCGAACGTCCATATCCCGTCGTGTACCCGAGCCTATTGTTTCCGTGTGTTTAGGATTTTATGATTGGGCTAACAATGGTTATTTATCGTTCATACTGCATATATATTCATAGTGCGCTTAATCAACCTCCCACAATAATGCAAATGACACACGAGGTTGTTTTTGTTTGCAGTAGTAGTATGGTCTCAATCGCGGTCACATCGACGTTCAGTATCAGAAGGTCATCGTACATTCATAGTCTGTTCTAAGCCTCACACTTGATGTACCTATAGCTGTAAATTTGCTTTCGCAATGCGCACCGCCGAAACGAGCCAACCCAGGTGGGCACCAGGATTAATTATCCATGTGCTTTGAAATTCATAGTCCACTACTGTATATCGCGGGAGGGTTAGGGTAGACTAAAAACGTTGCCTGTTGCATGTGCTGCTGTTGTAGCCGCAGTAGCCCGACATAGAATTCAAATAAGCGAGGGCTAACGCTTGTCATGACTGAGAAACGTAGACGCCGGTCTATGTTTTGTTTCCATGCCACGCCCGCTCCGCTTGGCTCATTGATTCTTCCTTTCAGCGAACTCCTGAAGGCAACACGCGTGCACGTATTATTGAAGCACGCGCGTTATTTCGTTCGTTTGAAATAGGGATTGGACCGCACATGTTTCGTTCTCCCGTTGTCAACGGCAGATTGCGAGAGCGACGACGACTGCCCCTCACCTCAGGAGGAGTGCGACCTGGACTCGGGCACCTGCATGAATTGCATTCTAAACGGTACGTGTGCTTGCTGTATTTTTATGTTCATCCCATTGGATGCCTGCCTCAGACGGAATTACCACTGGTGACTAATGGCTATGATTCCTGTGTCTAACAATGTGTCACGAAGCGTTCGAGTTTGTCCCTGCAAGAGTTGTGTCCTCTATTGGCCGTTCTCAAGCACATACCCAGGGTCCACAATCACGCTACATGGGTAAGCAGATGCTAGTGAATACAATGGTCTTGCCGTCGGCAAGACCCAGGTTTTGTTTCGCTTTCGGGCTGTAAACTAAACCATGGCTTACGAGTGACGCAGCGCGATATGTTTCACTGCATTCGGGGGACCCAAACCAGGCACCTAGTACCTAGTACTCGTACACACCTAATGCACCTGCTACTGAAGAATCAATGTACTGTGTTTGTGTGGACATGTGTCGATGTATGTGTAGACACGTGTCGTTGGGGTGGGAAATAGGTTGCCGATGTACTGGTTCAGGCACATAGAGTCGGGAGGCGTCACTCTCTGTAATTGCGTTTCCTCCCAAAACTGGACGACCAGCGTAAATGTGCCAGCCACCTTTCTGACAACCGATGTATGTATATGCTGACTTAAGGCCGTGGCGAAAAACGTTGGCGTGGTTGTCTCGGGTACAATACAAGAGCGAAGATAGCATCCTCAGTATAATGTGTGTGTGTCGTTGCTGAGGGAAAGCGACTGTTACAAGCTGCAAACAATTATATATTTCAAGCGCTTGTCTATGTCCTAAAAAACAATTTGAACCGTGCCTTCTCCATCCTCCAACGGTTCTAACAGGATGCATGGTCGATACCCAGTGCGGGACGGGGATGGTGTGCTGCCATGCGACGATGATGTGCGTTCTCTCTACCAATACGGAGGGTTGTGGTGAGAATGCCATTGAGATCGCCAACGTTGCGATCGATTTCTCTGTCTCGACCAGGCCCGGGAGGGGTGGCGCATGCTACAATAGCTCCTGGAATAATCATTTGCCGCACCGATCACGACCCAGTCACCAAACGTGATATGCTATTTGGTATCGATGATGCTCAAGGGTTCAATCAAAGCCTTACACCGTGATTTCTCTTGCACTGTGTTCCCTGTGTTTTCGTCTGCACATGCCCCATTTGCTGCACTAGATGTGGGATGCACAAGCAATGACGATTGCACCGGCGATGCTTGTTGCAAGAGCGACGGTGAATGTTCAGGTGAGCCAGTCGCACCGCCACGCCATACGAGCTGCATTAGCAAGTGGCCGGGAGTGGTTATCCCTCTGGAGATTGTCTTGCACGCGCGGTTGGACGAATATATGGCACATGCGCTCGATACAATCTCGGGTCGCCCCTGTCTCATGTTTGCTAGCACGACCTGCCCATTAAAATTGTAAGCCATGCTATACAATTGCTCCCGCGTCATTCTGATGTTTTTGTGTTACACGTGGAGCATGCGAGAAGCAATGGTTTGTGACGACGCACGCCGACGGCCGGCACGAACCACCGATACATTTGGCGCACGGACCAAACAGCCTGCTGCCAGCTGCAGGCAATCCGTCGTATAGAGCATATTGCCTGTACCATTTACGAACCCTGCTTCGATACGTACACGGGTTTGGACTATGGCCGCTCGTAAGATTGCCTGAACAATGGCGAGAGAGTGCCGCCGACCACGCACCTGATATTCGAAGGACGGTGGGAGGACTGCCACAAGCTCTGCGCTCTGCTTCGACCAGTCGGATTGTCGTCGCTTGTCGTGAGTGTCAGCATTCCATTAGGTAACGGTACTGTCTTTGCCCCATTGTTTGCCCGCTGCTGACTACAGACGTGGATGGCCAATCGGCTTTAGGGGGCGCGACGGTCGACGATGTATGCGAATGCGCTAGCGAGACGTTGTTTGATGACACAACATGCGGTGAGTCACACCAAGGACGATAGCGGACTCGTGATCCTCTCAAGTATCAGCGGGACGTTCTACATATGTCGTGTGTCTCGGCGACCGCAGTGAACCTACCGAAGCTTGTTTGGTTTGTGTCCTAGTTCATAAGCAAAGCATCCTGCGCCCGATTGGTGTATGCACGTGCCCTGTCTGGTGCACGTGCACGTCTACCTACCAACAGCACAGATTTTTCCTTTCGCGGTTTGATTATTCTGAGTTTGAATGCGTGCACTGAACTACTTGAACCCCCTTCTCCTGTATCCGCCACCGAAGCCTTTGTTGTGCAACCTAGACCACCGACACCGAAGAAAACGCCTCGTGAATGGTCATAGGTTGTGTGGCCTCCCAACAAAACCGAAACGTTGCCCTTGCGAAAGTTTACTTTCGCATAAACCTCGAGTTAGTTGACGAGTGTAACTACGGTAGAGTAGCGGCAGGTTGCACCATTACCATCTTAGGGGCTGCCGTGTTGTCGAGCATCTTCACAATCAAGATATTCGAATAGTGTACAGTATTCTAGCGGTACTCGTAGCTATCTTAACCCTCATTCAAATGAGTATGACGAGCGCATTACGAGGACGTTGAGTCCGTTCGCATCGAGCGGTTATTGCATGTCCGGTAGCCGACTGGACCAATCGCCGAATCATTTTTTAAACAGGAAACATGAACCGAATCGCCGCTACCGTAACATGAACTGCGTAGAATAGTGAGAACGCTTTCAGCCTTATAAACCTACATATTTTGCCAGACATGTATGGAACTAATATATATATACGTAGAAAAACTTAATCGCATACCTCGTATGAAATATTCAAACCAGTTGTATTGTTAGAGGGTTCCCTTGGGCCAGAAACATTCGGATTGAAGCTACGGGAAGCCGCATCTTCAAGTGTCGTTTGTCCGCATAACTCGCATAGGCCCAACCATCATTATGATTTTGCTGGGGACAGTGCGTTCAGTCACGCTTCTACATTCTTCCACATAAACCACTCGTTGAGCTGACGCCTGTGTTTGTAGAAATGTTCGTACGAATACGTATAACAGTTGATGAAACATCGCGTTCCGCGTAGTATGGGTCGGTCTGCCTCGCTGCCATATCATCATCAAACTCGGCGGTCTCAGTGCGGCACGCATGTTGTGTTCTCCTTATTACGGCCCCCGAGTCTCGCGTTTAGTGTTGTTTCGTTTCTTCTTCTCGGCACGTGTCCAAAGAGATAACTTTTAGATACCCACACTCTGACATGTATGATGAGCTTTGACGGCTTCCTCGATTCCACAGGTCAGGTGTCCTATTCATTTTATTTATACAATAAATACATATGTATATATATATATGATGTACTTATTATTGTCTCCTAACGTACGCTTTGTACCGTACATGTTTCGTGCCCCCGACGTTGATGACAGCGTGCCTGAGCAACGTCCACTGCGCATTATTACAATTATGCGACGTGGCACCGGGCTCGTCAACCTGCTTGGCCGGTACGTCTGGCAGTGTGAGTGGGTACAAATGCGGCTGGATAAACATTACAGTGTGCTACGGTAGACCCGTGCCCCAACCGGTATTGCCAGTGGCGATCAAAAGTGATATATATACCTTGCCGTCATTCAATATACCGCCACGCTGTAGGGTTTTGTCGGTACAGAAAGTATCATTTACCGGAGTTAATGAAGCGACAATCAATGCTCGACACACCTGTTCTGCGGCACAGCAGGGTGGCCCATAATATTATATACATTCGCTTAACCTCCTGGACATAGATGCCTAAGCGTCCATTTCGGGTGAGCGTTTGGGACGTGGTCCGGCCTTGCTGCTGAGTGACCGCACGTGACCGGCCTCCACGGCTAGAGCTTTCACTGAATTCAGCGAACCCAAACAATATACCTGCTACCAGCCTGGTGTACATGCTACTGACGAATGAATGTACCATGTATGTGTGGACATATGTCGTTGGGGTGGAAAGGGGTTGCTGATGTACTGGTGCGGGCACATAGAGCCGGGGGGGGGTCACTCCCTGTGAATCCACTGTGAAAGAAAGCGGAGAAACCAGCATACAAATCGCAAAGCCACCTTTCTGACAAAAGATGCACATATAGTTTGACCACAGTACCGTGGCGAACACGTTGGGGTGCGAGTTTCGGGCACAATACTACGACAGAGATTGATCGATACCCCATGTGCTCCTTTCAAAGGTGTACGCATGTTGACTGTAGTATGATATACATGTCGGTGCAAAGCGATGGCGACTGATAAACAAAGTGGAAACTATTTTATCCTACAAGTGCTTGTCGCTGTTGTCGCTGTCCTGAACATTGGTGTGAACTGCGCCCTCCCCCCCCCCCCGACGGTTCTGACAGTATGCACTCACGACGCATCATGCGGGGATGGCGAGGTGTGCTGCCTCGAGAGAAACATATGTGTTCAGTCTGGCACTACGGGTGCTTGTGGTGAGAATACGGTTGGGATCAGCAAATTCGCGTGCTTCAACCGGGGTCGGGAGGAGAAAATAGCTGCTGGAACAAACACATTGGGTACCGATGTCGACACTGTATTTAGCAAACGCGGTCCGTTTCTGGCTTTTTCTCAATTGATTGCAGTGGTTGATTGTGTGCAAGCAGGCGACAGTCTCTTTTATGGCTCCTCCCGATGGACGTCCTCCTTTGAGTCTTCATAAACTTTGGGACAGCAAACGACTTATCACCCCCCCCCCCCTTTATAGGTGACCCGCACATGACCGGCTTCCTCGGCAAGAAGTTTGACTTTACGGGCGAGGACGGCTCGTGGTATTCCCTCATCTCGGATCTGCCGACAATGCACCTCAACATGCGCGTCACGGCTCCCGTCCCCTCCCTGCCGGAAATCACGTACATCACCGGTATTGCCCTTCTCGCCACCGATGTCGACGGGGTCAGCCAAAGTGTCATCATCACAGTGAAAGAGCCTCACAGTCTCGAACGTGCCTGCCCTGAGGGTGTGTCTCTCTGTCTGGCGGATGGCGCACTGAGCGTAGTGATTAACGGAGAAGCAGCCCTAGTTTCGCCCGGCACGGTAGTAGTAGCCCAGGATGTTCAAGTCTCGGCAGTAAACATCCTGGGCGAGTGCAGATCGTTCGGATTCGAGCAATACTGGGAGCGGAAAAAGCTCGAGTCCGCGCAAGCACACCGCAGGCTCTTGGACAACCTAGACATGGGAGAATGGATCCTCGCTGACCCTACCGCGACCAACATGGCGGAGTGCACCCAGTACGTCGCTCGCGCCATGACGAAGCAGGACGGCCTGTTCGACCATCAATCAGAGCATTCGTCATTCCAGATTATCACCCCAGCGGCGACCATTCGCCTTAGCCACGGAAGGCTGCACCAGGTCGCCATGCGGGACCCTACTGACCAGTTCGATCTTCCCGACCATGTGACTTGGCAAATGAACCTGGCCATTGACCGCTCCGATATCAGCCACGACTCCCAGGGGGTTCTTGGCGAGACCTTCGTCCCGACGCATGACGACGACGGAAACATGATTATGCACGGCATGGGATCCATCCGCGGAACCGAGGAAGACTGTGAGTTAACGTATTGAGCAAGTGGTGTTTGATACTTGTAGAAAACTTGCGCCCATTTCATAGTGTGACAGCATCGAGGGTAAACCATAGCTGATGCTTCACTACTCACTGCTATTCGCACCGCAACTGAGGTAACGAAAAAACGTATGTCTCTATCCCGGGAAGAGATGGGCGGTTCAGCCTTTCCGATTGATCTGATTTCATCTCCGGCATCGACTAACTGCATGTATTTGAAACACAGCCTGCGTGGGACGGTCTAGAACGCACCATGTGATCATGTGCGGGACAGCATCGTATTGCCGGACTATTAGTTGTAAAGTTTTCGACGGCACTCTGTGAAGTGGGTGCTTACCACGGCAAAATCGTGGCTTAGATCATGTTCGGTATGTTAGGCTTCGTACTACTAATATTAAATAGGCGGATGCACCCAAGTGATAGAATACGACACACACGATTCCGAATGTACCGCTACCGTTAATCTCTACCTGACGTTTTCCCAAGCACTTCCGAGATTCCTGCCTGGAGCAGGACGATGCTGGTAAACCCTCTGCAGGATGTGGCCAAGCGCTACCGTTATTGCCCGTTCCCTACCATGAAGATGCTAACGACGATTGAACGAGCGGGCGTGCTTTTCGTTATACACGATAATGTCCCAGGAGAAGATTGTCTACTTCTATTGCGTGTGGGTTGCTGGATAATCACAAATTTTGACGCACAAGTAGTCCCGGGCGATGATGTCTTCATCGCATAAAGCTACAGTACTATCGCAATAAAACGTACGTCTTCCCTTCCTTCCTGTGCTGTCCTCACCGTATCGCGAATCCACAGATGCCGTGGAGGGCCCCCTGGGCGTCGATTTTGCCCAGTGCAAGTAAACCTTACACAGTTGAAACAAGGCGATATCTTGTCTCGGCCAAGTGACAAGATGCAGCGCGCTTGATCGTGCAGACTCGTACGGCATGGAACAGACGATACGATGGTAATGATCCGCCGCAATGAATTGGGGGCCGCGCTTTAAGTCAAAGCCGTTTATATTTCTATAATATTCAAGAGGAGTGCAGTGCAGCCATGCCTGAAAGTGCAGTTTTTCCGTGTGAAGCCAAATTCATGCGGACATGCGCTTACCAGCTTACCAGTTTTTGCAGCAGGGCTGGTATGGCAGTGGCGGTATCCGCCTCGACTTGTTTCCTGGGGATACGTTATCGAGAACACGGGTCCAACGTTGGAGGGTGGCCCTGTCTCAAGGCTCAAGCCTTCTGTAATATATATATATATATATATTATATATCATGATTTTATGTCGAGGATCGAGCCGGGTAGCAATCCTCCTACATCAAACGTGCGCTGCCGTAGGCGGTCGACCACGAGGACGTGGTTGTGAAATAAAATGCAGCAGCAGTAGGTATAAAAACGTTGCCTTTCGATATTCTTCCTATGCAGCACCAGTTTCGTTGATTTCATCATGATGTGTGATGCTTTTGGCCTCGGTATGCTGCTAAATTGGCGAGCTTGTGTATACCACGAGTATGATCTGCATAGATGGGAAAGCGTACGATTAAACATCGAGGCGTAGCAAATTCTGCTTGTTTACCCACAGCAGTACCGGGCGTCCATCTGGGTGCTGCTTCCCGTGTAGTAGTAAGGTATCGCCGCTCAACCGTAGCAACAAAAAACAAGCGTAACGAGCTGATACCGCTGTGATGCAACAAGCTATGACGGATTCGGATATCGCGATATGTGTGAGCATGCATGATTTCTGGCAAGGCTTTCCGTAGGGCAGTTGTCCTTTAGCAGTATAATAGTATCGTCATGCTCTTAGGCGGGTGGACGCAAGTTTGCGTATGCGTTGGTGTTGGTTAGGCAAAGTATGCATCGGCGAGTGGGAACAATATATTACACCTCACCGGCAACGAAGGAGAGGGGGGTTCGCATTGGTTGTGTTGCCCAATCAATATTTCTGCCGTTAGTCACGAACCACAGTCGTTGCTATACTGCAGCACCAATTGATATCTACTTCAAAGTATACATTTCGGACGTTTGTCCCGAGCCCCGCTCAGTACGCGTACTCGAAACGTAGGCGCCCAACGCAGCACTTCGTGATGGTTATTCGAACAACAGAAGCAGTAGTAGCACCCTCATACGCCTGGTGCTCTTGGCCAGCCGTTTTCGTTTCGATATTGAGATTGAGGCATTGTTCAGTAGAAGCAGGTGTTACTAAGCTTCCACCGTGTTATTAACCGTGCTGCCGTTGCGCGGCTAGCCTTCGCGATAGAGATGCAGAGGTTACCTAAGCACACGGTTGTCGCTGTTGGAATGTCTGGCAGACACTGGCGCCCGCGTGTGTACCGTTTGACGTAGGCCGACTTGCAATGGGCGGCGGGATTTCCAGCAGCGTTGGCAACTATGCGTAGCGTAAGTTATCTGGGAAGTGTGTGGGAGGTTAGAGACGAGGGTAGGCTAGGCGGTTTCGTACACCCAGTGTCAGCCGCCGCTAGTGGAGTTTCCAAAGGAACAAAACGTGGTTTACTGTACCTATAGAGAAGTTGGGATGTCGGGATCGGGGGTCATGAGTAAAATGAGAGATATATGGACCCCAAAAATCTGATAGCATACATTTAGTATGCGACAAGCGCCTAGGCCAGCACACTCGCACTGACCACGAGCGCGTCAAAGGGAAGACTTACTGGAACAGCAAGCAGACCTCAGGTTGTCGCTTGGTTGGTCAGTCAAGCCTGACGGTTAAGTATTTTATTGTCTACCTGGACGCCTGGAGCAGGCGATGGGGTCTGGAAGGGAAACATGTGTATGTCTGTATGTTTGTGTTTGGGAGGTAGATACTTCGTATACGTTTTTGAGGGACATAAGGGTGACCAGGAACAGATTGGAGCGGTACGCGTGCGGATACCAAACCAGGTTTATAGGTCGAGGTCGTCCGTAAGGGCCGACGGCGATGCCGTTGCCTTTATGTTGTATTTGACGTCATGCTTTCCTGGTGTTTTCCGACCGCGCCGCCCTCTCTTCGTGTGGTTGCGGCAAGTCTGTAGGAAGAGTGGCGTGATACTTTCGTGCCCGTTGAGCAACTATGGAGTTAGTAGCAGAGTCAGGTCGTTATCCCGAGGAGTTTGCCGTGCACTCGCTGCGTATCGGAGAAGAAGCGACCACCCTCTCGGCCGGAAGATTAATATCGAGACCGCGCTCGCAATCAGAGGATACATATACGAACGGGTGATTCAAAAAGAAGGGAGGTGTAGGTCCAACGCGTACAACGCTTCATGAATAAAACAATACCTGGTATAAAGGTTGGAGAAGGCGCCCGGAAGAAGGTACAGCCTGGGACACGAAATGATAGTTGGTGTACTGCAACAATAGTCTCAAATTACCTCAGAGTTGGAGGAGTTGAATGGTACGGTGCCATTCGGAGGCTTGGACATCCGAGACGACTCTAGGCGGTAATAGTTACGAATCCGGCGGATGTCGTATTTGGGAGAGAGGGTAATTGTGTGGGCAAGATGCATAGGAGATTGCAGGAGGCTGCGACAGGTGTACCTGGCCGAGGGGTGAACTCTCTCTCTCTCCCTCGACCCAGAAAACCGATTATGACACTGCAATTCGAATGATAAACAATACTATGTCACTTGACTGTGCTCACCGTTTGGGGTGGTAGACAACGGAAGGCTTGCTCCTCGAGTTCGGTTTCCCATTCTTGGTCTGCCAGTAGACTCCCTGACCTGCTTGATCACCTCGACTAACGAAGCACCACACTATATCACCACTCAACACATATATATATATATATATATGCTTGTCTCGAACAACACGTGTGTGGCACAGTCTCTTCGTGTAAGGTCCCCGCGTCCAGCCTACGCCACTACATTATAACAATAGCAGTGAATGAGTGGGTACGGCAGGGGTTAGAAGGGGCAGTATGTACTTGAGTAAAAGTGGGGATAGAATAAGCGTGCTTAACACCAAAGGCAAGCCGGACGATTACCACATCAATTGCGATGATCTCTGCGGTATGTCTCATTTTTATCCCCCAGAATGCTCGTGTTTTTGACTACGACCCGATTCAGCAGGGTTAGGCACAAGGCAGTCTGCAGTCAGCACCTCCGGCGTTTTTGCTGTGTAATAATGCTGACAACATTGCCGTCGCTGGTGACGGTACGCCGTCAGTTATCCGAGAGTACCCTGAGGAACAGGGGTAACCCAGCTTCTACGAGCACGTGCTATTGTTTGCTGCGCTTTCCGCTCTGCCACGTTGTTGCTTCGTACGTACCCGGATCCTGCTCTAACGGGGAGAAATGTAGGGTGTACCCAAATAATTCATAGCGATGTTCAGATGAGCAGCCTGAGCCGGTCGGGGGGGGGCTTCGGAAACGAACGGTTTACTGTACTCTAACAAAGCCCAATGCTTCCCGTCGACATAGCATACGAGTACTGACTGTGGGTTGGAACATAGCTGCATTCTTGTTACGCGGTATATATACAAGTTCGTGTCAAGACCCTACTCTTGAAGGGTCTTCTCTTGGAATGGAGGGTTGGATCAGAAGCCGCGGGAATTGAGCCTGTTCTTTCATCCCCCACTAAGGAATAAGAGGAATTGACACAGTTCGACTGCTGCTAAGCACAGCATGCATTACTTCTGGTCCACCTAAAGCGGCAATATGCAATTAAAACAAGCAGAGTGGTAATCACCTCAGCCGGTGAATCAGTTTTGAAAGCCTCATCAATGAAGAATGAAAGACAAAAGGCGAGAGAGACCGGTAAGCACCACCCACTCAATATTGTTTCTGATAGAACCAAGAAATGCAGAAAATGAGTTCTTCTCGGGAACACAAACCATGTCGCAGAGATTCCGTGTTTATCGAACATTGAGGCAATACTCGTTTTTCGCGATGATTGACCAGCCATGTTGGGTTGCAGTTCAAAATGGCTGTTTCACAGAGAAAAGCTCGGTGCGCATCATCCAGAAAGTGGAGGAGGCAATCGTCCTGTCTTGTGCGACTGACGGGCATAGTATCCTTATCCCACAGGAGAGCACGGGTATCGATCATGGGCATCTCCATCCCATGCCAACGATGGTCGAGTTCGTGCGTCTATGGCCACCTGGCATCGGCCTGGCCGTCGTATAGTTTGGCTCTCGCACCCGATAGTTGGTTGCTGATACCCTAAGACAAGATATCGTGGAACACGTGGAGTGACCAAAGGACGTGAGTACCATTTTCCCGCTATATATGGCGAGAGGTCATCTTCCCCCCAGATCTCTCGTTATTGCCCCCGATCTCCTATCGTATAGGTCTGCACCGGTAAACCCATCTGGATCTCCTTCGCTACGACGATGACCACCGCAACATCCTCACCAGCTGGCTGGACAGGTAAACTACAGCACACGATACTTTACATGGTGAATCCGACGTTGTCAACCACAACCAAGAATGAGGAAATAAATCCCAACCAAATGTATAAAATAAGAACAACCTTCCCCAGCACGCACACGCTTTCACATGCGCCACAAAAATAACGTAACGAGACAAATACTGTTTTCTCGGGCCCCGGCCACTCGCTATGCCAACCATGACTGAGGGGGACAAACTCGGTCTGATCGATAGTCTGGGGCGTGACAGGTCTTATGCAAGTATGGCGAGGTAAACGGTACGCATGATCATGGTTGGACTCTCGTGATGGTATTATTTCGGCGGAGGAGAAGAAGTGTTGAGAGTACTCATGTACTCGGTGTCGAGATACTGATGTAACGGTATTTGGGGTTTCCACAGAGACAGCAAGCATGTTTCTCTGTCGAGCTTTCCAGGTTGAGAGGTGCC
>JAYJME010001005.1:0-18367 GCA_036873775.1 Costaria costata | reverse complement strand
CGCCACGAGCCAAGGAAATAGATGTAACCAACACCGAGTGAAATTAAATGCACAATCATTTTCAAATGTTCTGCATTTCCGTCGTTTTACTGCATATAGTATATATACCTTAATGTAACGATGCTCATTGGATGCAATCATAGTCCTTTTTTTACATACCACTGCATTCATGATCTTCTTTGAAAGTAAAGCTTAAAGAAAAATCCTCCCATTAGCACCACCCTCATTCATGCAGCAGCATAATTTATTAAACACCAGCGTATGATATGAATAACAAAACTCACCATCTCCTCCCTGTGGTAGTGTTCCAGGTAACTCCAGGCCTCATCCACCACCGCCCCGGCGAAGCCCCGGTAGCTCGCGAGCTCCGCGAAAAATTGCACAGTCGTCGCCGCGGGCAATGCCTCCCGGAGGAGAGCCGACAGGACCTCCTCCACCATGGCGCCCTCCTGCAACGTTAAGGAGGGTATAGTGGATAATACGATCAATATCGTAATAAGACTATCTGATGATTCGCGCTTTCTTGGGGCATCACGTGTACGTCCATTGGATAGGTTCCTGTTATACATCGTTTGGTTTGCATTGCAGCCGATAAGGGCTGGCATGCCACAGCCCGTATTGGCATATATTAGCCCGGATACAGCACCGTTCCCTCGAGTACCGGCATCGCTACAGCCACCAGACCATACATAGCCACCAGTGTATGCACCAACAAACCAGATATCATTATTCTCTACAGATTCGCCATGTACGAAACCTTTAAGGTCTAATACATCGCCGGGATCAAAGACTTTGCTTATTGAGGCGGTAGTATTTGGTGCTGTTCGATAATTTAATTTATCAGGGCTGACAGTTCGTTGATTACCGGCAATCGTAGGTGCTTGTGGCAATGCTACGGTAAATACTTTAGGCACAAGCCAACCAGTCCAATAAGCTGCAATAGCACTCCAGGTATGATACCTGTGCTCTACATACTGGCCACCCCAGTTCTGCTCCCAGCACCAGTATCCGCTAGCATCAGCACTGTCAAAGACTTGTACATGCCCAGCTCCCCCAGCCCAGTTACTATTTAAGATGACTATATCTCCCTGTGAGGGTGTCTGGTCGGGGTCGCTGATGTTATTGACTACTTTATAAAAATTAGCGTCATTAGCCGCATCAAAGAGTTGATATGCGTAACCTACGGTCCATGTAAATGCACCCCCGAATACATTCAGACCTAAAGCCTGCACATAAAAGTTAGAGAAGTCTACGCATTGATTGCCGTACCAACCGTCAAAGTCCATGCCTTGACCTATTTTTGAGTTGCACCAGTTTGCTGCATCTGTTCGTATCATCTATGTCTCCTATATTCTTTTATTTCCCAAATTATCCATAAAGTAACTATCAATATTATAAGCCCATAAATCATAAACAACACTATCGGACCGTTTTCTATTAGCCATATCCATGTAGTGAGAGGGATAAGGTCTAACATAGCTCACCTATTTATGTTATTAAAAAAGTAAATAATAAGAAATGTAACTATTGAAGTGGAGAGGGCTGCGATTATAGGGTTAACCCAGTTAGCGAAGCCTTTGCGTTTTAACTCTCGCCTTATATTGTCTTGGAATTTCTCAAACTCGTCTTGAGTGACCATATTCTTTTCAATCTCGGCAAGTCGGGTTTCTATCTCTATGTCTGTCTTTAAGAAGCGTTTTAGGTCTTGCTCGTAATTTCTCTGGGTGACGAACTGGTTGTCCATCTTTTCTAAGATGATGTCCAGCTTTTTATCCACTGTTTTGTGATAAACCTCAATAGCAGTAATTCGTTGTTCGTGGAGGGCGATTTGTGTTTCTTGTGTCTTTGTCATTTTGATGTCCTATAAGCAGCTGGGGAGGGCTATAATCTGAGCACTGTTTAAGTTTTGGGCAACAACAGGTTGGGCATCTTTTACCAGCCCATAATAAGGTGTCTGAGTTGTTGCTGTGATATACCCTGAAGCAGCGTGTTCTACCCTAAACAAAGGGTTAGTGTCTATCACCCCAACAGAATAAGTAGTAGTCCAAGAACTACCTGTTTCTGCTGAGGAAGATGTTGATAATGTGGACACTAAAACACGATAGTCAGGAGTCCCAGACCTAGAACTATCGTGGTTTATCCGATAGCTGGCAGCCCAACTACCAATTGGGACGTTTATAACAAGAACGTTGCCAGCATACCAAGTATTTGTAGTAGTGCCAAGAGCTACACTGGTTTTTATATACGAGCCCACTTCCCACCTACCTTTATCACTGACCCACCCATAAGGGTTAGCCTGCACGGAATATGCCAAGGCTGATACACCTCCGGTTGTAGGGATAGTACAACCAGATGGTACTTGCACAACCATTGTTGTATTAGTAGAAAATGAGACAGACTGCACTAACCCATAATCTAGTGTAGAACTTGTAGCTCCGTTTCCAAAAGGGCTGTCCGTATTAGTAGCTACAGCTGAGTTTTGTGCTGTTAAATCATTTGCGGTAGCTGATAAATCATTGATTGAATTATCAAAAGAATATGCAGAGACTAATGATGTTTCACTTCCTGTTAAGCCCTGATTCATTGAAGCTAAAATTGTAGCTTGTGTTACTTTAGCTGAATAGATAGCAACTTGTGCTATTTTGCCATCGAAAGGACTAGTGCCACTATTAGTTGAGCCTATCTCTAGATTACCTGCTTGAATAAGTGCGGTAGGATTTGTGCCACCTCTTGTAACTACGCATGGAATATCTACCCCATCAATCATCATATAAGTAGTCGTAGTGGTAGCTGTAAAAGTAGACATGTCAAGTTGAGCTGTAACATGTACCCATTTATTTAGAGGTACAGATTGGTAAGATACTGCACCACTATAATTACCAGCACTAGCATTAAAACCATATATTTCAATTTGACCAGTAGTTTCTTTTATCCTAAATTGCCAGCCACTCGTACCATTGAATCTTGAGGCTATTGAATAGCTGCCACCAGCCGCAGGATAACTCTCTAATTTAATCCATGCACTCACTACAAAATCATCTGTAAATGTCATACCACTTGGAGAGGTCTTATTATAATATTGGCTAGAGCTAGCTTCTAGGTCGGTGCATTGGTCTGGTGCTGCTACTGTTCGAGTTGTACGGACTCGCATACCTGGGCTGATAGTATCTGTTAAATCTAAAGAATTAAATGTGAGGGTGTACGAACGGTTACCGTTAGCTACTACCGTATCTGGTGGGCTCTCTACAGGACTCCAACCGCCATTAAACACTGCTGAATTTTTAACTTTTCCTGTTACGTTATCTGTGTCTCTTTGGGCAATAAAATAGTCATCTGCTGTAAGTGAAGTGAATTCTGTTGTTAGTTGTTTGATCGTTTTGTCGGCCATCGAAAGGACTCCTATTTTAAATATATCATATTTTTAACTTGTTGGGTTGTTTTCTGTCTGCTGTTTTTCCATGTTTCTCCTAAGATCTTCGACACGCTTAGTTATGTTAGGCGGCAAGATAGCTAGAGTAAGTTCTAGAGTATCTGAGCTGTCTTTTTTTGCCATCACTTGAAGCTGTAAACTATCTATTAAACTGTTGAAGTTTCTAAAGCCTATAACATCACCGATTCTTACTAAGTTAAAATCATACACACTAGATAAAAGAGTTATACTTGTTTTAAATCTTGGATCTTTATATTGATTAACAAAAGACTCATTTAAAATGTTAGCTGTAGCTGTACTTGTTACCCGGTTATCGCTACGTGTTCTAAGCCAAGTCCCGTATTGAGATATACTTTCAGCGTCAGAATAGTACTCGAGTAGGTTAGTACCGCTTCCAGTGTCACCACCTGATAAGTAGGCTACATTAACGACTTCTTCTAATGAATAATCAATAACTATATTACTTAAGTGTTTACCTAAGATAAATGTATGGTCTGTAGTAGTAGACAGAGGTTTAAAATATACTGTATCATTACTGGGATCTGCGTACCACCACCAATTAGCGGGTGCTAGTTCTACGCTCTTTTTAATGGCCTCAAGATACTTATTGAATTTAAAAGTATAACTAACTGTCGTAGAAGTTAATTGAACCGTGCTTGTTGTATAGCTTAAAGTACCACCAATATCTGCATATGTGTCTAGTAGAGTTCTGACTATACTCCCTGGATCTTGAGACAAGAATTGGTTTCCTATACCACCTGAACTTGTAACAATTGTAAATCCTAAATCATAAGAAGTTGATGACCAGCCAGAGGTATCGTTGTTTGTGTGCATAGTACCGCTTATCACGCTAGAAGAGTTGTAAGCGACTGTTAGTGTGTTTGTTTCACTTATCCCGTATTCATTATTTGTTATAAGTAAAAAGTAATCAGTAGACACGCTTAGGGTAGTAGGTGCTGAAAGTTGAAAGGTTGTAGATTGTTCTGCTTGGGGTGCTAGACTTCTTGTTACTGTAGCAATAGTAGCTCCTACGGACGTGGGTGTACCTTCGTAAATTGACACAGTCGTAGAGACACTAAAAGACCCGGGGTTTCCCATAATTACTGAGATACTTGTTATATCACTTGTTGTGCCTACTGTAAACGTTTGGGCAACGCTTATAATTCTGTTTTGAGTAGGATAAGCCTGAGAATACAAAACTTCACTAGAATCAGTAGTAGTGTTTGAGACTAAAGTAGTATTAGCCACAATCTGCACTAATTGGTTATCTAGTTCTACTCCATAGCTAAGTACTGATAACTTTGTAATTTTATTAGTATAATCGCTACTCCATTTAGATACTAAGCCGTTAAACTTTACTATACCATCGGGATAATCTGTTGAAAATTCATATACTTGTATACGATCATTAAGAGCAGGTATACCACTAATAGAAGTGCTAGTATTTACTATAATCTTTTCACTATTATCAGTAACTATAAAAGTTCCGTCATCAGTTACTAAAAATTCTTTGTCTAGTGTAGGGCTTGCGTCCTCTAAACTAATTCCTAATTCTATATCTATTGACGAGCCTGCGGTGTTTATTTCCTCGTTTAAATTAAAAGGTGATATAACATTTGTTAGTACCCCATTAAATGTAGTACCCGTGTACCACTTGTAAACATAAGACTTTTCCACTACTTATACCTTTTAGTGTATACAACATTAATATTTACTGATCGTGTACTAAAATCATCAGTATAGTTAATAAAATTAGCACCAGTGGCAAAACTCATAAAATTACCAGTAAAATCTACGGCAGTTCCGTTTACTTTAACTGTTTGGTTTAGGTTATCTATTACTAAAACCTCTGCGGCCGTCCATGTTCTTTGTACTGATAAACTTCTACTATTTAGTGGGTCAATAAATGTAACTGTTTTATTAGTACCGTTAGTAAATGATGTTAGCGTATAAGTGATAATAGGTACTTGTGTAGCTGTGCCATAAAACGTAACAGGATATGACTTATCGCCACTCGTTAAGTTAGATATGTTTAGTACTTCAGTTGTAGTTGTGTTAAAGCTGTAAGGCTCTGCACTAATAAATTCAATGTCAAATTCTATATAGCCACCAGCCTGATTTGAAAGGGCTATGTTTTTAACAGTACATTTATTAAATAGTCTATAACTATTCTCTACAATTACCTTTAAGACCTTATTCTGACCGTCTATAGCTTGTCTTAGACTATCTACTTGAGTATCTAGCAATTCTCTACCCGACACGGCTATGACGCCTCGTATATTAATAGGCTTGTTATTAAAGTAAGATGATGTTGTAACAGAGTTATCGGCAAAAGCAAGTGCAGAGTTTTGCACATTTCTATTCGGATACCTAAAAGTATCTATCCCTGTAACTCTAAGCCCTGCGATAGAGTATAGATTTACTCCGTTAAAATATACTGGTTCGTCCATTGAAATCATATTAACCTGCCAATCCCATACTACTTAAATCTTGTCCTCTGTTTAACCGTGTAAAGAAGTAATCAGCTGTTTGTCTGTCACCTATTTCAATGTTGCCGTAGATGTTTATAGGTTGTGGAGTAATTGGCGTAATACTTTGTGTAGTAGTAATGTCCATTGGCATAGATGCGGTTAAGCTTTGTAAGCTTGACCCCACTTTTGAATAATTAGATTCCAGCCCATTTATAAATCCATCCATGATAGCATTCGCATTATCTTTCAATAATACTTTGTCTACACTCATTGGACCTTTCCATGATGGTATTTTATTTGTTAAATCTAACAATGCACTTTTGACTTCGCCTGCTTTTGATTTGATTCCTCTAATAAACCCATCAATAACTCCAACACCAGCATTGTAAAGCCAACTCCAAGCCCCGTTAAAAAAGCCTCCTATTTGGTCAGCTACAGTTTTTATAGCCCACCATACTCCGCTAGCACTTACTCTTATTCCTGTGCCAAGGCCTTCGACAATCCAATTACCTATTCTGAACATAAGATCCCACCCATAAATAAATATAGCTGCTGTTGCCAAACCTATCATAAGCATGATAGCATCCCCGACTTTTCGTATAGTATCGTGTGATTTCATAGAATTAGCTAGACCTTCTCCGAGATTAGAAGCAGTTTCTTGGCCAGCTTTATCTACTTCTGGCTTTAATACTCCTGCCAAACTTTGGAAAAACTCTAGCGTCTTCTTCTTCGCTTCTTCCCAAGCATTAGATATAGCAGTACCAATACCCGATAATTTAGTAGGAAAATCATCAATCCATTTTTGGATTGCACTAGTCCATTCACTAAGTTTAGTATTAATAGCTGTTGCTAATGCATCATTAACCTTATTTAGTCCGTCAAGTATCTTGCCTGAGTCAATACCACCACTGAACATAGTTGATATAACATTACCAGCATCTTTAGCAGTGTTTTTGAGACTTTCTAAATATCCACTGACCTTATTTACAACTCTTTCTACTGATTCTACTAACTTATCCCAAGCTTCTTTTACATCACTTATATAATCAATGATTTTGTCACTTAAATCTTTAGTAGATTTTTTTAAGCGTTGATACATTTCTATAGATACTTCTATAGCTTTCGTAACTGTTTTAATAGCTGTTACTAGAAAACCAAAGGCTGCAATGACCGGAGCAAGCCCCACCACAAGTAATATTTTAAGTGTTTTTTTGACTCCTTCTATATGTTCTTTTAACCAATCGATTACGGGTTTTAATTCTGACATTATTAATGTACCAAGTTCTTTGATTTGTCCCCAGAGATCTTTAAACGCATCAGTTAATATTTTTATAAATGGCCTGAGGGCATCAAAAGCTTTAGTGATTAAACCAAATTTTAATTGAAGATAAACAAGTGCTGCACCTACAGCGATAATTCCTGCAATTACAAGTAATACAGGAGCACCTAAAGCAACTATAGCACCTACGGCCGCTGCCATTGATCCCAGCACTAATAACACTGGACCCGCAGCTATAAAGATTGCTGCAAAAGTTATAGCTAGTTGTTTACCGAACGGACTTAATTCTTTAAACCACTTACCAACTTTGCTTAATTGAGCAGCTATTTTAGGTAATAGGTTAGACAACATATCAAATACACCACCTTTTTCTACTACTAACCCAAGTTCTTTGTCCATTTTTATACCAAGAAGTGCCAACCCAAAAGATCTTACAGAGCCTTGTAAGCTAATCATACGATTTTTAAATGTATTACTCATGGCCTCAATCTTTTCTTGTGGTATAAACTCTGCCATAGCCGCATTAAAGTCTTGAGCTGATACTTTGCCATCTTCCATTAATTGCATAGCCTCTTGGACTGATACATTAAAATGTTTGGCTATTACCTGAGAGACTGGCACAAAGTTGTTAGTAAGTTGTATTATTTCCTGGCCCATTAAATGCCCTTTGGCATTAACCTGACCATATGCTAAAGCTAATTGAGACATATCTGCACCATTAACTATACTAAATGCACTGAGTGTTTTCATAGAGTCTACAACTTTACTAGATTGTACCCCATATCCCATAAGCACCTGGGCTGCTTTAGATGCATCAGGAAATGCAATAGGTTTGCCAAGAACGTAAGTGTAAAGCTCGCCCATAATACGTTTAGCTTCTGTTGAACTGCCTGTAAGTGCCTCCATACGTTGTTGAGTAGTTTGGAGATCACCTGCTAGGCTTACAAACTTTGCTCCAGTAAATACTACAGCTGCAGAGGCTAGCGTCATAGCCCCACCAATTTTCATCATCGTAGCACCAGCTGCACTAAATTTTTCACCCATAGTAGATACTTGTGCGTTAGTCTTAGCTACAGCCGCATCAAATTGTGCTGTTTTTAATGATAGATCATAATGAATACTACCTACGCTTTGGCTCATTTTACATTCCTAATCTCTTGCACTATGCCATGCAAGCCTTTTTCTTGTTTTTCTATTTCACTGATAGTACTTTGTGATTCTTTGCCATTCATACCAGCCGATACCGCAACAATTTGTCTTAGTTGTTCCCTGGCTTGTAATCGGTACATAGAATTGACCAATGAAAAGAAAGTAATAGCATACTCTCCAAGAGTTTGTTTGGCTGTATACCCATAAAACCGCATAAACTCAGGTATCATCATTAACCAATCTTCTCGGCTTTTGGGTCAACATCGAACTTGACCCCACGCTCGTTTAATTCTTTATTGTCATCAGGTTCTACGGAATTCATAATCTTGCCAATTAGATCAAGGGTAGTTTGGCCATCTAGCTTTTTGCCCTTAAGCTCTGGAATAACTTCGTCTAATATCTCCTGCATATCTCGTCCTGCACTTATAATCTGTTCTTTGGCTGGATTCTCTGCTTGGAATACTTTGCCTGCGTTAGCTACGATTAGCATTTGGGATAGATTTAATGGCTCTACCTCTAGCTCTACACCTTTAATTTCTATCTTGAACTTTTTAGGTTGCAAGTCATTTATTGATACGCTCATGGTATTCTCCTTATGAAATTATGCCAGTATCCCGATGGATAACCTGGACTGTTATTTTAAAAACTTTGTTGTATTCAGCATCTCTCTGAACGTCTGTAATGTCGCCTATAACTAATATTGAGTAGATATGTGTATTATCAATATTAGTGTCGTACATGCGGTGTATGTAGGCTTTTATACCCTCTAGTGTAGTTATACAAGTACTTGCCTTTGTATTCTTAATATAAACATCTACTACTGTATTTGCTATTGAATTATAATTGTTTAAACTTCCCCCCGCTCTTATTACGTATATGCCGTTCTGGTCTGAAGGTATTTGGCCAGCAAATATAGAAGTTCCAAGAGTTCCATAGCCAGCGTTAGCTAGATACTTTGCTATCTCGTAAGCTACGTCCATCATACTTTTGCCCTTTGTGCGTGCATTGCAAATTTAGCAGGTAATTTAGATACTTGTTTATCTCCAGCTCTTTCTAAGAAATGAGCACCTGTTCCTGATGTACTGTATTTACGTACTCTGTGGCTTCCATCTGCTCTAGAACCACGCTCTTGAAAAGCTGCATATTCCATATCAAAATTGATTCTCCAATGTAATGGGGATACCCTATCGTTGTCTGAGTGGCTTCTTAAATCACCATGTAGAAATGGTGCATGTTCTTTAGCATCTATTTGCCCGTCTCGTGCAGCGTCTCCAAGTGCATCATCTAAAACTTTCTTAGATACAACACCAAATAAAGGCAGGTTGTTAATAACCACGACGCTCATGAGATAACTCCATATTTCATCAACTCTACTTTTAAAAATTGGACTGCGGGACTTCTCAATCTACGGGCTTCTACTACCCTATCTACTCGATAATGAGTTCCCTCGAATTTGATTATATCTTGTTTCACAACACCACTGTCAGGCTCAAACCACATCAGTGCATCGCTGTCTGTAGTCTCGTCTGCGTTAGTAGAGTTATGAAAAGTTATAATTCTAACATGACACTTTAGGGCAGTCTCGCCACTGGCAGTAAAATCACCGTACGCATTACGGGTTGTTGTAACCTTGTAAGCAGTGTGATTCATTGGAGGTCGCATTTAGATCTCCGGGAATAAGTACTTAATTGATGCAAGTGAATTCTTAGTTTCGGTAGTAGCATACTCTATGCTGTAACCCTCTATAGATTCACGCTTGATGTTGTCTGAATTATTAACTTCGCTAACTAAAGCGTTTATCATGGCATCTTTAACTATATTAAGAGTGTCTGTGTCTCCGTAGATTGAAAACTTAGCAGCTATAGCAATATTGTTAATACCAGTGCTAAAAGCTCCTGATCGGTGTCTAAGCATGGTCTTAAGCGTCTTATTAATGGGTTCAGTTGTATAGTCTGTAGTGTCGTAGGTATCTGTGGCTACTTGATCGTCATCAACAAGTTTGACGCTTGTAATGTTAGTACATGGATTAATAGGTAGATGCTGTACACCGCCATCGTAATAACGAGTAGTTTCACTTGCTGCTTCTACGTCTGACCCGATCATTAGCTCTACTTTTGATTGTAGTGCATTGTTTACAATCGTAAACGTGGTGGTTTCCTCCGCAGTCAGGCTTCTGCCTAACCTTGCTTCGATGTCGGACTGTGTTATTAGTGCCATCTATTGTTCCTTTTATGTTTATTAATGCTCGATTAAAATAACCATAGACCATATATATATAATATCACATAAAACAAAAAGAGGGTTTACAATAAACCCTCTAAATGTTAAGTAGCTATATCGATCAAGATATGGCTGCCGGGCCCACTCGCCCGAGTAATCTGCCGTCAGTGGCAGCACGAGATTCGTCAACAAGTGCAACGAACTCTACGCCATCAAATACAGACTGCTCATCTATCTTGTAAGCTAGTTTGATATCACCTACTGAGACTGCTTTAAATAAAGTAATTGTTAAATTACCATCTGAGTTACCACCTTGTGGAGTGATAACAAGCTCTAAAGCATCATTACGTAGTGAATAACCAGGCTTAGTACCGAAGTGTACATGGTCGTCAGCACTGCCAACGTCCCAATCAGCTTCAGGCAAGATATAAGCAAGAGTACCTGGGATGATCTCTGCTAACTTTAGTTTGATGCGAGCTTCTTGGCCAGTAACAACATAGTCTACAGGAGTTGACCCGTAAATGTCTGTTTTGACCATTGTAAGATCTCGTTTGATCTCAAGCTCTGTACCATCAACAGTGTGACCTAAGTCAACACCACCAAAAGTTATACGAGAACCAGCAGCTACTTTCAAGTTTGAAATGTTTGCCATTATATTCCTTTCTTAACTTATTATGCAATAAACTTGACTTAAGATACAGTTCCAGTTCCAATAACACAGAAGGCTCCGGTGAACCTAGTCTGTGGTACGCAACGAAGTGTAGCTCGTAAAGCCCATGAGTCTTGAGTAATTAAGTTAATATCAGAACCACCAGCGTCTTTTACAACACCAGAGTCAAATACCTTAGTCTCAAGTAGTCTCTTAACATGCAACTGGATACGGCTTAAGTCACC
This sequence comes from Costaria costata, assembly GCA_036873775.1. NCBI lineage: Eukaryota > Phaeophyceae > Laminariales > Agaraceae > Costaria > Costaria costata. Next base: position 6,924 of record JAYJME010001005.1, on the reverse strand, counting down.
AAATAGTGCAAATGGCTCGTTAGCTGTAATTTCACCAACAGCAGGTAGGATGTCTACTAATTCTACAGGTACACCATCAATAGTTGGGTTAACTGACTGGCCAACACCACCAAACAAGTAACCACCAGTAGTAGCTTCTTTAGTCTGGCGTAGTTGATTCCATACAGTAGGGTGCATAAAGAACTTACCGTTACGTCGTACAGAACTTACAACTTTGTACTGTGCATTCATAGCGTCGTCAGCATCAAAGTCAGTTATAGCACTACCAACAGTTTGTGTCTTGTAAGCTTCACCAGCAGATGGAGTCAAGATACCGTATGTTGAATCAGTAAATACTAACTGATCGAACAACTTAGCACGTGCTCGTGCAATTTCATTAGTAGCATCTTGGAAAATGTTTATAGCACTATCCTCTACTAATTCGCTAGTCATAACTAAAGTAGCAATGTACTTGTTAAGAGCAGCAGTTGCAGCAGCGTATGTAAGTTTCTGTGCATTAACAGCAGTTGCTTCAGCAGCAGACGTAAAGCTAATCTCGTTTGTACCACTTAGAAGTGTTACAGAATCACGATCAGTTGAACGTACAGTAGCTAGACGTGCAGCAGTACCGTAATCAACAGTAAGACGTTCTATCTCAGCAACAAATTCTGGGTCTGGTACTAATGAAGCACCGTCAGCAGCAGTTGTTACGTTCTGGTAGTTAGCCTTGTTTACATCTTGCCATTGTTTGTTAACAAAAGCATTGTACTCAGCAATAGCTTGTCCGTCTTTGCTTGTAAAAGCTTTAACAGCTTTAGCAAATCGAACTTCTTTTGGCAAAGTACTAATATCGTTCTTAAGATTACGCTTTGCGTCAGTCTCAAGGATATCTTTTTTACGGACATCTTCCATTTTCTCAGCTAGTGAGCTAGCAATAGCATCAGCTGTTGGAACTTCAATAGAATTTTTAACTTGGTCAGCAATAGTTTTAACTACAGCTTCATCAATCTCTACAGTGTTTACATCACTCATATTAATTTCCCTTCAATTTAATTGATTTTATGACTGTTTCTACCTGTTGATCGACCACTTGAGCTTGTTTAAGCACAACACGATAGTTAGTCGACTCGTCTGCCAATACGTCCTGGGGTTCGCTGATAGCTAATTCCTTTAACGTGGCTACGAGTGTATCTAACACTTCTATATTTTTATGTATCTCATTAACTCCATCACTCTTGCTAAAGATCTTACGTGCATAGTTATTGCCTAGTAATCTAAGCTCTGCATTCTGGTCGCCATCAAGTGGCTTATAACTCTTAGAGGCTACTAAAGCAAATTCATTAGCAGGTATAGACACAAAACTAAACTCTTTCATTTTAAGTCTAGCAATAGTCATACCGTCTTCGCCCCACTCCTCAACCATTCCACCAATTGATACAGCTTTAACAACTCCGTCTACAATGTGTTGGTAGATCTTACGTGGGAATTCCTCTTTAAGATAAAACTTAGCACGAGCCATTAACTTATCACCATCAAGCCACATCTTAGTAGTGTTGCCTATAGGTAGATTAAATCCATCATGACCCCAAAGAATAACGTTGTTGCCCTTTAGGTAGCTTTTGTAGTCAATACCTTTAACATTAATACGTTCACCGTGTGCATCAATGTCACCTGTACTTACTACTACATCAACTTCACCCTCAGATAGTTTAGTTGCTTTTTCGATATAACCGTCTGCTTTGATTAGCATTTTTGTCTCCTTAAATATAAAAAAGACCCAAGAGGTTAATGTATTTACGTGTTATACACTAACACCACTTTCGTAGTTTGGGCTCTTGGGCCTCTGTACTTACTATAATATACTCTTCTTGAGTTGTAAACTGTTTTTTAGGTTCTTCTAGATTTGAAAAAACATCGTTTGTATATACTTTGTACTCGAATATAAACTTACACCTATTGCATTTGATAGCCGCATTCATAATATTAGCTTTTGCTAATATCTTGTTACAGTTCTTGCAACGGACTTCTACCACTAGATGCCCAGTGCTGTTTTTATACTCTTGATTTTATCTTGTGTATCTTTGACAGCTTTTTGCTGAATGTCTAGTAAGTTTTCTAGCTCTTCCAAAGTTATAAGCTCACCAGTTGTTATTTCCTGTGTTACTGCAACGCTAATAGGTCTCTGTCTAATATCTGCTATAGCTTCTTTAGTCTCAGCAAACTTATACTCTATTGACTTGTCTGATTTTTTATCTAATTTGCCCATAATAATCCTTATATTTTATGTCCATTATAATCTCCTTGGTTCTATAATTAACGCATCTATAACGCCCGATGAATTATCGGCTGTATAAGCCTCTAGAGCTATGGCTATGGCGAGTCCACCTGCTCCAGCTTTAGCACCTATCCCTGCAGTTGTATAAGTAGTTATGAAATCACCTACTGCAATATCAGTTGTGCCGTTGACTTTAAGCAGGGTTGTTTTACCACTGGTTTGGATGTACCCATAGGCATTGCTGCTAATTGAAGCTGTAGCTACGCCAAACACTAGATTATCACTAGCTGTTGTAGTAGTAGTGACCTCGTCACCAGCCGCTACAGCTTTGAGGGTGACAATATCACCAGCAGCGATAGCACCACCGCTCGTGTTTTTCATGTAAACATAATCTTTTCTTAGTATAGTGGGCACACCAACATTCGGGCCAATAACTGTTGCAGCACCAGCATCAGCTATTGTTGTAGCAAATCCATAAAATGAATTACCAGTTATATTCCCAGTTGCTCCAGTGTAAGATATAGCAATTTGATTTGATACTTGGTTTGTTCTAAATGTATTCCCCGAGATAGTGGCTGTCCCTGATACTACCATACCTGTCCCAGCACCAGAGTTACCATTGCTTATATCAAACGTATTACCAGTAAAAGTAAAATCATCACATGTGACAGACATAAAACCAGCCGTATTATTTGAATTACACTTAATGCGACAATTGACTACAGCTTGCTGCGTACCACTTGCAAATAACAACCTCATCGATGCTGTATTACTCGTATGTTCGATTAGACATTGGCTGTATCTATTGTATGCACCAGTACTATTAATAATTTTGTCGGTTCCAGTCTGGAAGTGGACCCTATCCACTACTATATATTGTCCTGATGGTACAAATATATATGTACCATTGCCAGAAGTTGCTTGCATCTTTAAATTAGCTACAACTGAATAGCTACCCGATAATGTGAACGCCTTATCGTTGCCAATATTGATTATTGTGCCTTCCATGCTTTCGCCAATAATATGTGTATTAGCAGCCGATGCAGTAAAAGATACAGATTCATTATAAGTTCCATTCCTTACAAATATTCTGGTTTTACCTGCTGCAACTGCTGCTGAGATAGTTGTGTAGTCTCCGCCCGATGAAGCTACTATTGTATCATAAGATTGTTTAGCGAAAGACACTGTATTAATTACCCAGTCTGTGCCATTTGACTGTAGTAGGTTTCCAGATGTACCGGGTGCAACACTCGGTACATTATGACTATTCTTTAAAGCTAGTGCTGAAGCATATTTAACATCATCAGTTCCAGTATCTAATTCCGACCCTATTGCAACAACCTCATCGCCTGTATTAGTTCCTGAATGTGTGCCGTTCGTAATAGTAGCTGAACCATTAACTGTAAGAGTTTGGCCATCAGCTATGGTAAGGGTAGAACCTGTGGCTGGTGCTGTTAAGGAAACCTTGTTAACAGTGGTGGCACTAGCTACACCAAGTGTAGGAGTAACTAAAGTCGGTGAAGTGTCTCTTACTACCGCCCCAGTACCAGTATTAGCTGTTGCAGCTACACCATTTATAGATAGGGAGTTACCTGTACCAGCTGTATCATAGGTTTTGTTGGTAAAAGTCTCTGTGCTTGATGGGCTTGTGTAATCTGTTCCAGCTGTTGCCACGCCCATAACACCACCTGCAACCTCTATCATTCCGTCGCTAAGACCATGAGCTTTAGCAATTACATTAGCTGTAGTAGCTTTTTTACTGCCAGGTGTACCTAACGGGTCATTAACCACTAAAAGCAAGTCATCGCTTGTTGGTGTTGTGTCTGGGTTTAGTGCTGATACTTTAGTTCCTGTTGCCATAGTTTACTCCTGTATTAAATATGTTCCATCTTCTAATAATATTGGTGTTCCATCTTCCATAAGCAGTGCAGTGGCGGGTACTGTTTCACCAGGTACATTAACCATTACTAGATTACCATATAATAGGTCAACTAAGAATTTAACAGCCATCTAAGACCTCGTAATCCTTGTTAGGTTACTATTCTCATCATATGTAAGTGCTAAGGTGGCTACAGTTGTACCTGCTAGTCTTATAGTCCCTACTTGGTAGTTACCATTATCATCTGCACTTGTAAACTGAAGATCGTCAAACTCAAAAGGTAATAATCCTACTCGCTTATACGAGTTAGCAAAGGCATTTAATATAGCGTTATAGAATATCTTACCGTCACTTAAGCGTACTGGTATTGCATCTTTGGCATTAGTAGGGAATTGTACTATTGATTTTTCAACGTTAACTACTGGCTGGTTGGCTTTTATGGTCTTTTCTAGGTTAGCAAAGTATGTTCCGATATCTTTTAGGTTACTAATCTTCATAGCTTCTACTGGTTTTGGTTGGTTTGTTACCTCAACCTGCTTTAGAGGCTCGTGGGCGTTGTTTTGGATAGCTTTGGTAACAGTATCACCTAAACGGTCTAACCACTTCTCTACAAGCTCTAAGTTGGTGACTTCGATCTCTTTTTCAGTGTTAACTTCAAGCTTACCTTCTACTTTGAGGGTTTCATCTTCATTAACTGATAGCATTTTAATAGTAGTTGAGCGGCTTTTAACAGCTTCGCTGACTTCTTTGATACCCTTTTGTAGTTCTTTAAGGTTTTGCAGGTTCTCTTCTTGGTAAAGTTCTAGATCTTTAGTATCCATTATCTTTCCCCTGGATTAAGTGAGCATGTACAGTTAGGATGAGCTGGAGGAGTTGCAATGTTTGAATAATTAACTGCTAGCTTCCCGCCATCTGTACCATCAATCTCTTGCCCCAATTCGTAGTAGTCTTTGCCGATGCTAACTGTTTTGCCATCTAAGGCTTTACAGAATTGACATGCACCTGGATTTGCAAACCATACTTTGGTTTTGTAACCGTTTTGTTTATAAGTAAGTTCAGCCGCATCGTTAGCTGATCTGCTTGATTCAGTTCTAGCTATCCGCTCTGCCCTATATCCTTTGGCATCTTGATAAGTAGCTTCTACTCTTTTCTTTAACTTAGACAAGCTTTCACCAGCACTTTGACCCTCTGTAAGCGTCTGTTCTAGTGCTGTTATCGTGTCTTGGTTATATACGCCAGCTATTGTTTGTATGTGTGCCTCAACTGTTCTAGTGATCTCAGGAGTGATAGTTAAAAGCTCGCCAGTAATAAAGTTAGCAGTATCAGCTATTTGTAGTTCCATTAGGTCTAGAACAATTGGTGTCATTAAAGTAGCTAAAGCTTCCGAGTCATCTTTAATAGAAAATAACCACTCTTCATAAGCTTTAGAACTTGCGTTAATTCTACCTATAACTTCAGATTCTTGTTTGTTAACAAACTTACTTATCTCTCTTTTAAGTTTACCTGCGTATAGATCAGCATTCTTGACTAGACTCTGCCTGTATTGCTCTTCATCTTCTATTTGCTTTTGTAGTTGTTCAGTTTTAGTTAAACCTTTTTTAAGTGTGATCCTCTTAACACTAGAAGCTGCTGGGGCTGTCTTTCCAAGAGTGTCACCATCAGGTATAGGTTCTAGCCCTGCTTCTTGTCTAATCTCGTTTGGAGTGATCCATCTGCCAACTCCTTTATCAAAGTATTCTAGCCTGTATGCTTTATCCTCGGGGATAGGAGAGGTATGAGTAATACTTATAACACCTTGGTTTGACATATTAGCGATGTTCTCATATATGTAGTCTAATCGTTTCATAAGTGGTTCTACAGTATTCTTGGAAAAGATATAATCGTAAGTATCTACATTAGCACGCCCGAGTCCACCTTTGTCTGTCATACCTAAGAGTTCTTTTGGTATATCAAACATCATAGCAACGTCTTCTTTAGCCATATCTCTAGTGACTTTTTGGTCTATGTCTTTTAAGGTAGCACCAACAGCTTTGAACGAAGCTTCACCACCACGTATAAATGCAGTCTTACCGGCATTTTCTGGCCCTTCATATCCTTCTCGCCATTGTTGGGCAAACTGGTTAAAGGTATTCCTGTCCATATCAGGTAGAGAGACTATCCCACTAGGACTAGCATTGTTCCTTATGTAGTTAAGTGTAAAAGTAGAACTTGCTATCTCGGTGTCTACATAACTAGATGCTCGATCAAGGATTGATAAGCCTTCCCACTCACTAAATGGATTAGGTGTTTTATCAAAGTAAACTTCTTCTAAAGTTAAGGGTACTTGCTGACCATTGTTTTTATGTAGTACATAGCCTACTAATTGACCACCATCAAATTTTAGTTCTACCATGCCTGGATTTAAAAGGTAGATCTCTTTAACCTTGTTGCTCATCTCGCCTTTAGCTAAATACCAAAAAGTTTTACCGTAGATCTTAGTAAGGGTTGCATACAGGTAATTAAAATCACTAGCTGTATACATTGGATTCGGATTATTAAATAGATTATAGAACGGATGATTTATGTAAGGATCGCCATTTGCTTTGGTAACTTTAGGCTCGTAAGTGCTGATAGCCATTGCTATTTTGTCTATAGCTTTAAATGTTATACCTGTAAATTGTTCTTGAGGCCTGAAGTCTGACTTCTTACCGTAGTTACGCATAACTGTACCAAGAGAGTTACCAGTATCACTTTTTTGTGTAAACGTCTTGTATGCTGATTGCAACCGTTGTTTAAATGTCATTTGTGTCTC
>JAYJME010001004.1:0-18369 GCA_036873775.1 Costaria costata | reverse complement strand
CTACCCTTGCAATCGCCTCTTCCAAAGCCACAGGGTTGCCTGCCCCCTGTCACATACCTACCCACCCTTCGTCCTCCGATCCAAGGTCAAGGAGTTCGCCCCCGTCTACTCTTCCTGATTGAACATGTCAAAACAGCTCCACCATCAGACCTATTGCCCCCCCCTTCCTCTTCTCCTCCCAGCCCTGTCTTTGTTCTTACCGGCACCCCCCTCCCCCCTTTTCTCTTGGTCTCTCATTAATCATATGTTTCCTCATCTCTACCGTTTTCGCCTGCTGCCTCTTACTCCCCCGCAACTACACAACTATCTCTTAGGAATTCCACGTAACTCTGCAAGTCTTCCATCTGCATACCCTCTAAAATAATCTCCGAACACATGAGCTTCCCACTCTTTCCCAGTTCCTGCACCCGACGAGCGACTCCAGGATATTTCGCAATGTAGTCTCTCGGGAATCTGCTTTTTCTTCCACCTACTCAAACCGTCAGCCACATTTGTTTCGACATCTCTGTCATGCCTACCCTGGAACCCCGTCACACCACCCTCTTGCCTAAAATGCCCCCATCATTGCCATCAACGACCCTACTCCTTCTTGCTTGCTTCTTGCCTCCCCCAAGGCAAATATTTATCCCGGCTACTGCCGCCTCGTTGTTCTCTCTTATTGGGACTGCTTTACACCGTTCTCCACCAGTCTGTCTCCCCTCAAGCCTACCGTCACGAATACGGTTAATACCATCGCCATGGCCTCCATCAAGTTGATGGAAATAAAGCCAGCTACCGCCTGCCCCCCTCTATCGTTCGTCTCTGCACCTCTTCCGGGGAATTGAATATCCAGAACACCCCTGTCTCCATGCACAGCCTCCCTATCGCTGTTAAGGAAGCCCCCGAAAACCACGCTCTACTTAGGAGCTCCTGAACGAAGTTGAAGGGCGGCGCTGTTGTCCTCTCTCACACCCCCCCCCCTCCCCTCCCTCCGCTCTCTCCTGAAACCATCTCCACCATCCCACATCTGTCATGAGTTCACGCGATAACTTTAAGTCTCGCCTCATTTCTGTCAGTTTTTTGTACCTGCACTCCCCCCCCCCCCCCGCCGTGTTCCACCCCACACAAATGAGCAATAGATAGCTGCAGAAGCCGACGGACAAAGTACCGACAGGGCTGGATCACGAAGGATGCGTAGGACCCATGCTACGATAGAGGTGTTGTTCCATTCTTTTGTTTCTGAGGCTCTTCACTTTAGGAGCTCCGTATCACACCCGAAAACAGTTTGGGAGTAAACTGGAAGGGCAGCTCGATGAGCTAACCCGTGGACTAGGCATTTAAAAAAAAAAGCTAAACAAGATTGACCTTCGGACGATTTTGGGTTAAGGAGCCCCGTTATCCAGAGACAAAAAAGCCAAAAAGTGCAACCTCTATCGTAGAACGCGTCGTAGTGCACATTCCCCACTAATACCCCCCTCGCCGTTACCGTCTGGCGCCCCATCGGCCACTCTTATCAAGCGCGCGCGATATAGTCTACCTTTCATACCGGCAGGGCAACGACCATTCTCTCCGTGTCAACATTGCACCTTAATACTTCCTGATGGGTCGCCCTGTCCGTCACCTCGTTGTGCGACAGCAAAGGCTTCCCACCCGCGCGCCTTTCGCCCATAGCCTAAACATGGATCGGCGGAAACGATCAGGACAAATCGAAACCACGCGCAACGTCCAACTCCGACCGTCTTTCTACTGAGGTGGCGGCATCCGCAGAAATTCTACTAAGGCTGGGTAGCCTGCCCCTTCTCCATTCGCCCACGGCGCGATACATTCAACCGAAAAATGGACTGCCTGGCGCCTTGTGTCAGGCGCAACTGACACGGTGCTATACCGCCCTGCCCCCCCAACTGCGAAAACGACGCCGATGCTCTAGTGTTGTAACGTTGCGCATGCTGCATCGCAGCTGGTATATCACCCCACCATCCTGAACCGCCTCGCCACCCGAACTCCGATCGCAAGCTCGACAAAGAGGTACTCCCCAAGCACGTAGCCGGAAGCCACTGCCCTGTCAGGGTCTGCTGGAATCTGTCTGAACGCGTTTTCGACGCCCATGGTTAGTATAAGAATGTGCCCTCGATTCCCGAACTTGACACCTAACCAGAGAACTCTCCCCGAACCTCGTGCATTTCCCCAGCAAGTGCACACGCTAGAATCTCATCTCACCCCGTCATACAATTTGCCGACACCCCCCCCGTGCCCGCTACTGTGCTTGAACGTCCTGCCATGGGTTATTAGAGTTTGGTATCGCTCGTCTACTACTCCTACTGGTGACACCTGCAATCTGGACACATGTCCCCGCCCGTTCCTTTGGAGACATTTTTGTTCGGCCGCCCGCTAAGTCTGCGACAGCCATTTCCCACTCCACCTCTTATACGTTTTCAATCAACCCTTGAACGGTTTACGTATGCAAGCTCCATCGTTAGGTCCCCACCCGGCTGTACGTCAACTGGTATCCCAACGTGCGCAGTGTGCCTCAAATCATCAATTCCTGGAAACTGGTGTTTGTCCCCCAAAAACGCTTCCACACGCTCCCGGTTTATGTGCGGTGCTATTAATGACCCACACAACCATCGTACTACCTGCCCCCCCAGCCCCCCCTCCCCCGTGCCCCCCGCTGGTCACTTGTGATACAACCGTTCCCGCGGTTATGGCTAGCGATCGCTATAAACTTGCGGCCAGTGCCGACCTCACCAAGACCCTCCCCAATAACGCCTGTACCACCCTGTGTTGTGAAACCAAGCGCCAAGCACGACTTGTACAAAGTGCTGCAGTGCAATGCCACACAGAACGACAACGAGCGAGTTTTCACGTTCGAACCACATAGACGGATAGAGAAATAATAAACAACGCCGCGCCATGCCTAAAACGGAACACGGAGATAGCCGTCTTTCCAAGCACTTGACAAGCCAACCCGCGTGCAGGCGGACGGTGCGGCAAGTCATGAACATTTCCACGAAAGGGTCGATCTTAACGATGCGTCTGTTAATTCCTTTGCTCCTGAAATTTTGGTATTTTCCCAACTTCAAAACTGGGAAACTCCTAGCGAGCACGAGCTTCAGTTGGCTCGGAAAATAATCGTCTACTCGGCAACAAAAGCGTCACTACAGCAGGAGCGTTAGCGGCAACCATCCGTGCGGTGGTCTCACCGCAGTCGGCCTGAACCTTAGGCAGATGTCCGTTCCATGGAGAGTGAAATCCGTCACCAACTTGTCGCGCCACAATGCCCAACGCGACAAGCGCTTCAGCTACTGCTCTCAGCGACCTCAGTCGGCCCGCCACCCCGGTGCGATCACTTTGCCAATTCGAACATGACAGTCCAGAAAGCTATTGGGCCTTCTGCGTTCGGCTATGACTTGCGAATGACCCTCGGAAGGACCCTAATGAGCCTTGTGCACTCGCGAGTAACGGCACAGCTCGATCGGTGGCGCTACCCAATCCTCTTCTCCCTTGTCCCTAGTCTTCTGCTATATGCAGAGAAAACCAGAAAGACGTACAGGCGATTTTTTGTGATGTTAAACTGTTTTCTAGTTTTCCCGAAATCAATTAGGGAAAAGACAACATTTCAGCAAAAACCTGAACTCTCTTCGTTAAGATCGCCCCCAAGAATATCGTGACCTCAGCAGGAAGCCAGTCGCCAAACGCCTGCCTGGCAAGCGCATCGTTATGGCGTTAAATCACTGCTGGGGCTTTCCCGAGTACCTAAGGGTGTGTGTTAACACCAGACAATACCTAGAAGACAACATCAGAGCTTAGCGACAGGATACATTCTGCTCGTCGGTCTGAGCATCACTTCACCGTCTGCGAGTCGTGAGGAAACCGAGTTTTTATTTCCACGATGTGATCAAAACTTCCCTACGCAGGCAGTTCGATTCCTAAGTTTGACCAATAATCGATACGCATTTCACGTTAGGGTTGCACCTACTTGTGTATGACTCTCCTTGTTTCAGGAGCTCTCTGCCTCACCCCAAACCCTGGCTTTTGACACGTACAAAATGTACGCTCAGCCCGAACGAACCCATGGCCTAGACATACGACGAAACTCTAGCAATATCGTTTGGATATTGGGTAGCTTATCAGTCGAGGAGCCCGGTCAATCACAAAAACCAAAATTAGACAGAACTCGGTACGCTACCCGTGGCACGGGTGTAAGAACAAGGGGCCCGCATGCACTACACGCGCTATTGTGTAACTTTAAGGATGCATACTTCGCCTGCTCGGGGTCAATTCGACGCCGTTAGCCGCTAGCATTCCTAAGGTGGTGATATTGGCACGACGCGCCAAAGACCTAAGACGCCTACCCGGCGCCAGACTACCGACCGCGGCCAACACCAATCCGACCACGCTACACATCCCCAAGAAGACGGAAACAACCGGTCCGAAGCCCCCCAGTCGATACATCCACACGATAGCCTGGAGCCGCCACATCACATCAAGGAACAGACCTTTTGACATGATGTGCCTATGGATTATCGTCTTGGCCGCGGCGCAACACCCGTTGATGCACTGACTGAGCGGAGCACATTGTGTGCACACGCTCACCACTAAGACAAAAATGAAGGTTTTCCCGACGATGACCATGAAACCGCCCGATAGTGTCAGGTAAAGCGCCAGCCCCGATCCTCCTTGCCTCTCGCAGGACGAGTTCAAAGCTAAGGATTCACTTGCAATCCCACCAGCCAGATATATAATCAGCCACACGATGGGAGCCCAAACGACAACAGACATGCCTTGTTCAGTCAACAACCAAACTTCCAGCGGGATTCTGTGCACGGACGTAATGTCAAGCGGCGACTGGTAGACGCAGGACAGGTAGGACGCATGAGTAAATACAGAAACAAGGCCGGAAAACAGAGTCATGATAATATAACCTTTAGTCTTCGACGAGGGACTTTGTGACGGCTCCTCCCCCCGGACGTTTCCTTTCTCGTCGTCATCGCCAACCCCAGCGTAATCGTCGAAGCACGCGTCAGCCAACCGGACTATCACCAAAGTGATAACGGTCATAGAAATCAGGTGTCCCGTCACGAACATGGCCCATTGTTTACAACCCGGCTCCGGCCTCAGGCCACCATCACTGCCACCCCGCCCGGCTTCTGCGTCGAATACAGGATTGGACGCGTCGTACAAACTACCACCTAAAGGGACGGAATCCTGCTCCCAGCTAGATCCAATGGGATCTTCGCCAAAGGCAGACCCTGGGCCACTCGCAGAGTTCGGCGAGTAGTCCGATGGCTGATCCACGGGGTAGGTGGGACTCCCAGCTGCATGGCAAAAGCCGAAAGGTGGGTTAAGCATAAAACGGCAGTTAACGGGTGGGAGGGGGTGTTACAGATGGTACACACGGATGCTGCATCGATGTGTGGCAGATGGACAAATAGTTTGCTGTTTCATCAGTGAATCCTAGGTCCCAATCATCCAAGCATGGCACAGCCACGCACACCCACGAACACACGCAGTAGCACCCACCGTGTCTGTCACAAAATAAATATCTCGAAGCGCGACTACTGTTGCGCACTGTGACTGCCTCAACTATAGACGATTTGAGAGCGCGTTGGGGTACAGCAGATACAGCACTGCAGGGCGAAACAAAATTGCAATATTTTTTTTCCATGTACTTGCTCAGCTCGGCAGAGTGGGACGCAGTCCTTCGAGGAAAAAACAGTTCGAGCGTCCATGGACGCCTAGAGTACGCGCCACGGAGCTCGGTCGCAGGGGCCAAACGTGGGCCGTAGTGAAGGGGTGGGCTCCTTCGTGCCCCCCGACTGAAAGCGCGAGAAAAAGTCGCAGCCCGCGGAGATGAGCATCCAAAGTCTGTGCAAAAACAATGTACTTGATCCTTGAACATGTCACTACAGTAGTTGCGAGACCGCTGCTACGCCAGCGAAGTCGAGTACGGTACCGCCGTCAGTGCTGTGGAGCCGGCCGTTGCCAGCAAGCTGCCGGATCTCTGGAAAAGAGGCGCGCTGGTGCGAGAGAAACGACGGAAGCATTTAACATAGTTGTAGTCGCGGTACGTAAGACGTAGTTTCTAAGTTGTTTGGAAGGCATATTGGTCCGAGGGGGTGGTATCTAAACGTCCCCGATGTACTCCGAAACTCATCTCAGAATTGAAAAACGGTCAACCCGAAGCGAGATAACCGCTACAACACTACATCCAATATGAATAGCGCTATTTGCTCGGAAATGTGCCGTTGGCCTCCCGAGGTTGTCTTCTGGAACCCATATTTCGGGTTTCCAATGATTTGGAAGGCGTTATTTTTTCCCAGGTAAAAACTATACCGGTAAAACGCGAACCGGTATACACAACTCGCGAGTTCCGTTCTTAAACGGAACTCCCTCTGAAACCAAGGAAATAGGGTTTTACCTTTATTTTCAATTTTGTTTTTTCGTACCAAATCTTCAGATGGGGTTGGTTAGGGTTAGGGTTAAGGTTAGGGTTAGGGTTAAGGGTTAAGCGAGGGTTGTGGTGCACGAAATATAACTTCGAAAAAAATGACCATTTCTACTTACTTGGTTTTAGAATGAGGAGTTGCGTTTATGAACGGAACTCCCGAATTGTGTATACCGGTACCCGGGTAAAAACATATATGGCGCCCGCCTCCAGTAATGCTTGTCTGGTGGTCAAAGGGGGGTATAGAACTGGCGATTGAAGCCAAACCGGGGTATAATCAAAACGCAAGCCTACAGGATGCGCTCCCACGTGCCCCAATCTGCCTGAAATTTAAAACGGAGGCGCTGGCAAGATACCCGCAGCCCATGCTCATCACGCTTACCTTTTCCTTTGTTTTTTCATGTACGCCGTCGGAGCGTTTTTTTGAATATGGTCTCTGCCGCCCACTGCCAATATTATCTTGTCGATTCGTAGTCACTACCCTGAGTTCACTGAGTAAATAAATCTTCATGAAGAGAAATACAACATGTGTCAAGACTGGAGCTTGTTCTTTCTAGTCGGCATACTGTATACGAATCAACTTACCTGTATGTGAAAGATGATGATAGTACAGGGTAGCCAGCTCAACACAACAAGTATTAGGACACCTTACATATATTAACGCGAAAGGGACATCTCAAGGAATCTTACTATAGGACGGACTGTCGGCCGTGCGACAAACCTTAGCATGGGGATAGTTCCGTAAGCATCAGGTGGCCGTCAACCCCACCTCGACCACTCCTGTCTACTCCTGCCTTCCCCTCTGCTTTCGTGCTATTTTTTGCTTCTCTTCACTTATGTTCCTATGGTCACATGAGCGCCTTTCCAAAACAATGTATTTTCTTCTTCACAAGTGATATTTACAGACACTTCGGTGCCACCTCTGCCATCTCTCTGCACAGAGGCAGAGCCTCGACGTGCATCATTCTACAAGGATTATGAGCCTCGCCTTTATTCTATCAGGTTATAAGCCCCGCCCTTCCACACATCGATCGGCACCAAGCAACAGCGTCCCGCTGAGTGAGCCACGTTACTCCAAGAAGTTCGAAGACTTGTGTGCACTTTCTTCAGTGCGGAATGCGGTTCTTCAAAACTGAAGATCAACCTCAACATCGTGGCAACATATCGACATCAAAGTCACCAGGGATTTAAAGATAAGACACTGCTTCATGCTTTCACACGCGAAGTAAGTAAGGAAAGTGGGTTCACGCTCTATGCGAGAAGCAGGTAAAAAACCCGCTCGCATTATCACGCGTGTAGCAGGTAAGGAGTCCGGTTTCACGGTATTAGCACGCGCGAAATCGTCATTAAAACCGCTTCTTCGAGCTGCCCAGTTGTACGAAGTACGTAGCAGCATGTTTCCTTTTGAACCTTTATAAAATAAGACGAGAAGACCAAACAACTGTGACGCGCAGCGAAGTCTTTGACGAATTGGCCGCTCAGCGTAGCATCGGGGGAATCACCTACAGCCTGTACTGGCATTCCTGCGTATTAGCGCCTGAACACGGCATTCACCGCCAGCAACTGCTTCTACGCTTTTACGTTCGAAGCTGGTGTCAGACTATCGGAGGAACGGTGTATATATTATTCCAGCAACTGCTCCCACAAGTTGCAAACGAGACGCGCGTATTCAGACACCAAAGAAAGAACAATCTTAGACAAGCGAATTTACGGCCTTCGCTCAGTACAAAAAGGCATTCTACGCTTGAAGAGCAGCTGCGATCTGATCGTACTGCCATATCGAGGTCATCGAGCTCAAAGTTGCCTTGCACGCAATAGATAGATGAGGAAGTTAGCTTTCCTTGCAGACAAGCAGTCTTGCTGCAACTTGCACCCAAAAAAACAACATGACAACAGCGCCTGTACGGTTTTGCGGAGAATAAACACGGAAACTGTCGTCGCCATCGTCTCCGTCTACAATACGGACAACTCAACATCAATAGCAGTGCCCAAGCCGGCACCACCATCAACAACACATGACCAACTGCGATGGGTACATACTACCCACGCTCTACGCGTACTACACATCGTACGAGTTCGAGTTCATTTTCACCTCGACAGGGTATCGGCGCCATCGCAGCGCTATCAAGCTATGACAGCTGGGGCGACAACATCAGATTAACCAGCCAACATCTACCACAGCTACAGCTACTCCCTGTTCTATTTTTACGTATCGCGATTGGAAAAGTTTCTACCTGCGACCACTACGATGTCTATAGCCGCAGCTTTCTTCCGCTACCGCAACTACAGCTATCAGGGCAACACCTGAAATGTCTACAGCAGCAGCTTCCTGCCCTACCGCGATTTCAGCTTCCTTCTGGTTCATCGTAACATCAGCTGCAACCACATCAACTACGATCACTACAGCAGCGCGGAGCAACAGGCATAATTCCAGCGAACCACGGTGAACACGGGCTTACCTCTCGGATAAACTATCCCTGCAGGCCAGAAAACCTCCAAGATACATAGCTTCACACCACCCTTTCATTTTCAACACTCGACCTCAAGACCAAGGAGGCATTCATCGACATCTGCCTCTCGGGCATCAGCCAGCTCAGCAACACCAGCACCAACTATTTTGCCATGGACAAGGCAACCAGCAGCTCCACTGCAATATGGACTAGCTAAGTACTTCGCGAGATTTCAGCAGTACGTGAAGTCGGATATTCTCAGCACCAGAGGACTTCGGTCGAGTTGAACGTTCTACATTTCTATATTGCATTCTTGTTGCGGGGATGAAATTTTAAGTTAGGCGGCATATTAAGCGGTCAGATCAACCTGGATAGGATACGGGACATCCCGGCATTTCGAGGCGAGCCGTTGGACACCTTCACGGTCATCATTGTCATGGTTACACGGTAATTATCTTCATCATCATTAGCAGCACCACCACCACTTCACAGCCTTATACCTACGAGTACATCGTTCATCATACATACAAGAAGCGGGGACACGAAAATCATCGCTTCTTCATGTACAACACAGCAGGTTACCAGGGAAGCAGAGCCACCTTTGACGCAACAGGCTACCAGTAGGTCGTTCTTCGTAGGCTTTTCCTGTTCACTCTTCTCGGGGAGTGATGTTTCTTACAAAGCCTTTTCGGTTTCTTCGTTGACACTGCTGTACAGCATTTGTAGAGTATGAGTAAAATAGTATCATACTATTCGGTGTCGTGGTTGGTACACTCTTGGCAGGTGGTAGCACAGGTTTGTGCTGGTAGCTGTCAAACTACCTAGCTGATATCTTGAAAGGCAGAAGAAGAAAATGTTGGAAGTGCCGCCTGAGGGCAAGAAAAGCTTAAGAAAAATATGGACTTCTTTGTACGGCCGTCCTCGATCAACTCAGATCTACTACTACGTACCTGGTAGATTGTATCCTACAGGCCGTTGTAGTGCCCTACCTATAGCAACGTCCCCTGATGCTTGTGCGTGGAAGCTGAGCTAATCCGACGTCCCGATGATCAACCAAACACCTCTTCTCGTAACTTGCTCATATGTACGTATGTGGTAACTATTGTACCGCATAAGTTGAATGTATGTTTACCGCATTACTCGCACAGGTACTACGTTGTTCCGCCGCATGATTGCTACTAGTACTCGTACTCGTATATACGTGATACTTCAAAGAAGTAGATAGACCGGACGCATAACGTTGACTGCTATGCTTCTACTTATTCAACAGAGCTCCATGATACTGGGTATTGACTGATAGTCTGCTCTACTGCAGTCGCTGCTGAACATTTATCATGACAATAGGCTCTACTGTTGCCTATTTCTTAACATATATCATACAACTGACTGGCGCGTACACGGTTGCTATAGTGACTTACGCTTACCAGTACATGTTCTTTTGAGTTGAAGTATGTTTGGCTCTGTTGTTTAGCTTTCTTTGAGTGCGCACGTATCATACATACGGAGTCACAAGACTGGATGAAATAGCATGCACATTTCAGTGTAACGCTGGACATACGTAAACATCTCCACAGTTTCATGTTGATTTTCTTCGATATTTATGTGTCCTAGGATCAAATTAAGGGGGCGCTGTGATTGTATGGCAGATACTTCATGACGCTTTTTTCTTCTAGGATATAACTCGCTGATCAACAACACAGAATCACGAGTATAATAATTGGTCATACGACTATCCTCATAGTCTATTGCAGTACCATATGTATTCGTAGACTTTCTTTCGAGTATGTACATACATACACAAAACTGTATAGTTCACATTATCGCCGTACTAGACCAGCATCCACAGTTTTTCACATTCTAAGGTTGCATCTCTATAATAGGTTTCCATTTGGAGAGCGCGTTGAACACCCAGCAGACTGATTTTGCGCTTCGTATCTAAAGCATTTCTCGCTGGTAACTACACCAAGCGTATCTTTGTGACAAGATTTCACCCATATTACAGCTGTTCATATAACAGGTCTGAATATGTTGTTCCGTTCGTAACTTGATTATTCCAGTAACATGGTTACACCCATATTCCCGCTGCTCGTACACAGGACTGAATATGGCGTACCATTTGTGTATGCTATTTTGAGTACCAGGTTCCTCTAGCTACAGACTTCTCATCAAGGGGGCGTTTTAGAATATGGACTATGCAGTCCACGATTACTACTATCTTGTTGATTCGTAGTCACTACCCTGAGTACACTAAGTAAATTTATCCAGATGCGAAGAAATACAACATGCGGCAAGACTTGAGCTGGTTCTTTCTAGACGGCATACTGTATAAGCATCACCGTACCTGTATCGGGAAGTTGATCAGGGTACAGGGTAACCAGCTGACCACAATACGTATTAGGAAATGTCACATAGAAGGGTATGGGGAACATTGCAAGGAATGTTACAATATGACGGACTGTCGGCCAATACGACAACCCGTAAAGTACATCTGCCCGTATCACGGGCATTGTTCAAGAAGGATCAGCTGACGGTCAATCCCACCTCGATCACCCCTGTCTTCTCCTCAGTTTTCCATATTTTTTCTCCTCTCTTCTTATATTTTCTTATGGCCACATAGGCACCTTTCGAAAACAATGTAGTCTATGTAGTTTCTTCTTCACAAGTGATATTACTGACACTTCGGTGCTACCTCTGCCATCTCTCTTCACAGAGACAGAGCCTCGACATGCATCGTCCTATGAGGATCATGAGCCTTGCTCCAATTAAATCAGGCTTAAGCTACCGCTGCGCAGGAGGGGTTAAAAGATCCCCACCTTTTGCCTACATCTTGGGGGGGTGTGCCTGCGCATCTCTGCCACATCTGTGTAGTACACCCTGGTACCCTTCACCTCTCCCCGTGGACAAAACTCATACGCCTTTATGAACAAGGTATGACCTTAGGGGCTTCCGAGCAACCAAGGGATCAACTGAAAAGTCCCCTTCGTGTTTGGAGTTTAGACCGCGTCCACTGCAGCCGAACAGGGGGAAAAATTGTACCGTGGGGTTCTCGACGTAGCCGAACGGGTTATCGTCAAATAGCACCAGGATGAGGCAAAGTCAAGCAGGCAGCGCCCCGCATCTGTTGTGGGCGGTGCCGAATGGAATGGGGAGAGAGGGGGGAGCAACAGGACGGGTAGGAAGGAAAGCCGCCCAAGGGAGTAGGGACTGGCGCTACGGTAGGGGGGCCACCTTCACGTTGTTAGTTTTTAGGTCGATCTGAGCCACTCGGAAGTGTGACTGCGCTGCTTTGGTGCAGCCTTCTGCTTATGAATTATTTGGGTTCGCGATATGAAACACTCTGGGATGGTTTGCAACGCTCGCCAAAAAGAAAAAAAACACAATCTGGTTTGGAGAAAACTAAGGAGTCCCTCGTCTGAGAAGCGTCAACGCGTTCGACAAAAGTGGGGATACCCCCCGTAGCGTGGCACCAGACGGAGACAGGAGGTGCAACAGGAATAATTGACGGAAAATCACGGTACACGAATTCAGGAAACAGATGTCAGACAGGGTAGCAAGGTACTAGGCCGACTATTAAAAGTAGATACAACCTGCTTATTTAGGCTGTAGTCACATCGACTAATTCTGCAGCTAACTCATACCAGGTATGGGATATTGTCGTGCCGTGATTTCCCGTGAATCGATTTCCTCCTTGTCTCCTTGTCTCCTTGTCTTTCTTTCTGTCTTCCCCTCTGTCTGTTATCTTATCCTTGAGAACGAAGTCTTATCTCGTGACTGGGTGAAGGGCCTGTTATATTTTATTTTTATTGCTTGAGCCATCCCCTCCGGCAGCGAACAGCAGCGTACCAACAACTGCTGTCGACGAAGCACAAAGGGACGGAATCTCTCTCTTCTTTCTCGCCTGGGGATTTCACCAGCGACACTGCTCTCGTGCAGCGTCTCCCCCGCCCCGCGCGTTCCCAAATTTGGACGTGACAGACCCCATGACAATGGCTCCAGCCGCATTGGATACCCATGCCGGCTGCTGCATCTGGGCCTGTTTGTGGGCTACCGTGTCTCCTGGTCTTCTGGTTGGTCTGGATGTTGATTTGTTCCGTTGCGTCTTTACCTTGTCTCCTCCAGCGTTGTAGCTACTTGGTTGTTTGTTGTTCCTTATATATATTTTCCAAGGGCTTTTTATTTTGTTTTTTCCATGCGTGACCATTTTGGCTCGTAGTCGGAGCGTATTTTTTGCATTAATTTGCTGGGGGTTTTTTCTCTTCCGAGTTTTGGCTCTCCGTTCCATTTGGAGTATGTATCCGTTTTGTACTTTGTTCATTTCATTTCCGTTTCTATCTATATGTTAGTTTGGACTGTTACGGGGGACCATAGTAAATATAACCAAATATTGTTACCAAAAATACGGAAACACATAGGTTTTAGTGTCTACAATAGGTTATATTGTATCAACAGTAGGTCCTGTCAACTATGGACCAAATAATGTTAGCAAAAATAGGGAAATATATAGGTTTTGGTGTCTACAGTAGGTCCTATTGTGTCTACAGTAGGTCCTATTAACTATGGTCCACCGTAATAGTTTGTTTTTGCTTCGTATTCTCTCATTCAAGGTATTTCCGTTGCTGGCGTATGAATGTTGTGCCTGTCCTACCCAGTACGACGGCATGAAATTGCGTGGTCTATTTCATTATGATGCACTATCTCTGTGCCGTAGTTTGTGTCCACCTCGCGTGTGTCTCTCCAGGAGGGAACAATAAGCGCGGACACTCGATGTGCGGGATGTCGACGAGTAGAAAAACGGTATAACGTGAACAACACACACTAATACTATCAAAAATATTACATACTAATATCAATAATAACACCAATAACATAATAATACTGCTTTGTAGACGACGGCTGTATCCCTTCCATCATGTTCGCCCTTTCTCTACGTGTACTCGATGCACTCTGTAATTCGAAACACAGATACGCCGTCACGTTGCAAGCTCTCCCCTCCTGCCTCCCCACTGCGGTCCCTACATTCCGTATTTACGCGAGACGGAACTCGTCAGCATTTTTTTCCCCGTCGACTCGCGTCGAAAAGTGGCTACGCACAGCTCGGCAGGCTGTTTTACGCTGGCTACGAGTACCACCATGTAAAATTAGTTCTGCTGCTGCTTTGCTGCAATTTTTGCCGTTTTTCTTGCGTTGTACCTGTGAAACTCGTCGTTGATGAGTGATGGTTCCCTCCGATAACGTATCGTACATGTCCCGGTCCGACATAATACAAGCATAGTATAACACAGTATGTATGATGTGGCTCCCTCCAATGCCCACTGGCAGCCGCTACCACGGTCTTGGGCTCGGTGAAATGAGCGGGCGTCGTCACCCGCAAACCTCCTTGTACAAAACACATTTCGTGACCACGGGTTAGTCCACGGCAGTGAACTGCTACTACTGCTCCTACCATTACTCTTCTAATGTCGGAAAAAATAGGCTACATCGACAACAGCACCCAGCTGCTGTAAATCAATAGGGCGAAATTACAGCAGCAGCACAAGACGTGACGTGTGAACCTTCTGCATCGTACTCGTTCTACTGGTATATTGCAGTATGCCCCCTACCTGCCCTGCCCACAAATAACGTAAAGAGTTGAACATCTTCCTTCGTAAACACCGCGAGGGCAGTCCAAGCGACGCTGTCGTAGAACCAAGGCCTGTAATGATTGCATACCCCTAGCACGGAGTACTGCAATCATAAGAGCGGCCCGCACATGATGTCAGGGGCTTGCCTGCAGCGCCCGCAATTCTGCAAGACGCAAAAGGCGCCCTTTTAGGTCCGTTCTCTGTGCTATATATACTGGTATATATATACCTGGTATATGTCCGACATTCTAACCAATTTCTCACCTTCCGATGATCGTGACCTGTTGGCAGCATCACCGGCGACGGGTGAAAGGTACACCATGTGTTTACTGTACGTTCTGACGAAAAGGCTCACCGATAGGCCCTCTCCGTGCCGGTCTTCGTCTCCTTGGAGTGGCCTTAGAGTGTTTGTTGAAAGTCTCCTCCGTATCGGGGGGGTTTCCACGCCCCCTCTGGAGGCGTGCATAACACACCCTCCGCCTAGGTGGTTGAGCTCAGCTCCGCCATTAGACTCACGCGTGGCCCGAGCGAGCAAGCTTTCTATTGGCGCATTTCCGCCGCGAGACAGACGCTGTCAGGCTTTCTATTAGCGACAGCGTAAACGTGGCGAAGTGCAGCTGCATTTTACAGCAATCTTTATGTGACTCTAATTCCAAATAATTAGTCCCCACAGTGGGAGTTCAGTCCTAAAGGGAAACTTTAGTGGCCAGAGCTAATTATGCTAACACGAGTGCTGACGTCGTACTGCTACTATTACTCAGGAATGTCCGTTACCCCTGTCTTGGCCGTACATATATCGGCAGTTAACCGAAATCAAGCTGAAACATTCCCAGTTACATTACCGGTGACTATAAGGTGTTCATCAATTTCGGGGGATAAATACATACCGTCCCCGGGGTACATTATCAGACACGACGACTACATATATTTGTCTATGTACCAAATATAATATTGGGGGTCTTCGCATTTGTTTATCATCCGCCCGTTGGTCTTTTCTCTCCGAGGCACGCAGCAGGCCCGCCGCTTGTACAACGCAGCGGGCCCGCGTGTACACACGGCTCAAGTTTGGGCCTCGGCCAAGGCCCGTGGTGCGTGTTCTAGGGGTTTCAACCCGCGAACACTTTCAAGTAAGCACGGGGAGGCGTACCGACTTCGCACCGCCTCGCCGGTGCCATGAATAACCCGTGCAACTGTTTTTACATCGGCATAACGTACTATAGAGGTATTTGGTCTTGCCCCGCCGCATGGAGAGGGCCCACAGCACACAGCACGCACAAGGCAACAAGGACTAAACCAACTTAAACGAGGCACACATCAGACGTCGTGCAGCAGTAGTTGGTGCCATGCTGCGGGCCTCTTTCAGCTCTCTCTGTGCTACTGTATTGGCAGTTGAAGCTTGAAAAACCAAAATGCGCATTTTGTTTCATCATTTTGATATCATGATCTACTGTACGTAGATCTACGTGTTCATATCACACGTACGTTGCACTGTTTGTTGGTCGATTTACGTTTTTTCTGCCAGATCTACCTGTATCACACGGTCAAACATTTTTATGTTTTTTGGCAGCCATGGTAGAACTGCGGCCGCATATCGAGTTCATTATTTTGGGAAAGCTGCGAAATTGACTTCTTTGTTTGCGTGTAAGCGTATTTGTCTCGTCTGTGGCCATTCAGATGATAAGCTGGACGATTTCAACCCACGCTTCCTCGGAATTTCAACAGCATCCGCGCAGTACAGCCGCTGTACAGCAGCATCAGCGGCACAACACCAGCGAACCTCGTGTGGGCTCATATATACCATGTATTTTATTCGATAGAACAGGATATCCGAAGAATAATAGCGCTCCTAGCAGCCCAGTCTCGGGCTGCGAGGTTACTGCAACACACAGTGTGAAGAAGATGATGTATGTCTCTCTTTTTTTACTTGTCACGGAGTAGGTACCCAGGCGCAAGGAAGGTGAGAGAGGTGAAGAAAGATCGAGTGAGCTAGTGGGCGAAGCCAGCAAGCCCAACTCACACCGCATCTCCAAACCACCACAATCACACACATCCCTGTTTTATACCACAAGACCAATACTAGAACTTTCCTAGGGCGGTCCTAGGAACGACCCATAAGGACCCACATAATATTCCGCGTATCATTCGCATACTCTAACATTCCAAAATACACCGTCATATAATCTGACGCAACCATCGTTTGGAACTATACTGTTCGTTAAGACACAAGCTATATCGAACACCCTCCCTGGCGCTAGATCAACTAACAAACCTCGAAAACAATTAGCGACTACTTTACTACAAACATTTTAGGACGGAAAATGTATATCCCCACCAGTAAGTCGCGGTGTTTCTAAAAACCCTCTCGAGCAATCGCCTTGGTGAGAATGTCCGCATGCTGATCCACCGTCCTACTTCGCCGAAAAGTCCCCCTTCCCAACCAACTCGCCCAGGAACTGGTACCTCACATCGATGTGCTTTCTGTTCGACGAGCTCAGTGGGTGTTTGGCCAATTCAATCGCCCCCTTGTTATCTTCAAACACTACAATAATACTCGGCGATCCTAGACTAGGCATCAAGGAAACCAACACTCCTTTCAAATACAGGGCTTTATTTACCCCGTCGGCCATCGCTACGTACTCGGCTTCCGTGGTGGATAGTGTAACGCATTTTGCGTCCTAGAAAACCAGGATACAAGCGTACACCTGCATCAAACAGCTACACTAGAAACTGAACGCCTGCCTTCGGCCTTGTGGGCGTAGTCTGCGTCTATGTATGTCTCTAGGTCGTACTTCAACTGTACACAATCCAATGTAGCCTCCCTCCTAAAAAGCAGGTACCGACGTACCAGGTAACACCACCAAGATGTTTCGTTGCCGTCGCAACAAAATCTCAACTCCAAGACCATAGCTCGACCCTTACACTTAGTCAAGCTAACTGAACAGATGTCACCTCTTCAACACAGTCAGTCATGCTGTTTCACCATAATATCAGCGGCTTGACACAGTTAGTCACACCATTTGACCAAAGTTCAGCACTTCAACACAGTCAGGCGAGCTACTCGTAGCCTACGTCAGCCGCTACTACCTCTTGCAACTTACCTAGGCAGTGATGACAGCACGGTCAAACAGTGATGACTAAGCGGTTGAAGTTGCCTACTCTCTACTTGACATTACCCCATTGCCCCCCTTTGCGCCTTGCCTCTCTCAACAAGGGCACGCGAAATGGAGTTCTCGGCGATACTGTTTTCAGACACGTCGAAACTATTGACCAAACCCCCAGCCGCAAAGTCAGGCTTCTCAAAAGAAGTCCCATCGGCCTCGAGTCCATCACTCTCCGAACTCCTCCGCCCGAGCACCCGAGTGCCTCGACGAAGGTCCTCTTGGACAAATCGATTTGGCGGCTTGGCCGGCTCACAACCTGCCGCTTTATGTGCCAATAGCGCATGGGATGTACGGTTTCCTCCATCGAGCTCGATCAGTGTGATCAGGCTCTCCTATGTTTTTAGGTTGAGCGCCCTGGTCTCCACCCTCGTCCTTCTCTCCCGGATCTCGTCACCATCACGAGGTCCTGCTTGTCTATCACTGGACATCGCACGGTGATGGTGGGGAATTCTCTTACCCAAACCTGGTAGTGGAATGGTCGGGGTGGACACAGAGTCATCCGGCCCTCCCGGCTCAGACGCTTCGAGCTCTAGCGCCCCTCCCGGCTTGGATGTGTCGGCAGGCTCAAGCAACCCTCCCGTCTCAGACGCGTCACCAAGCTCATGCGTCCCTCCCGGCTCCGACGGGTCACCAAGCTCTAAAGGCGGCGCCTGCCAGGTCTTAACCGCCGTTGCCGCCACCTTTTCGCCTGCGCGTGCATCTGCGAAGAGTCA
>JAYJME010001003.1:0-18373 GCA_036873775.1 Costaria costata | reverse complement strand
ATCCCATCGCCAATCTAGCTTCGGCGTAGGCTACAGCCAGACTCGCTTGGGGTCGGGTCTGCGTGATGTGGTGCCCCGATGCCTCAGTAAGGAGAACGCAGGCTGAACGATGAGGGTGCTTCACGAGGCCTTGTTGGGGGATGGTTAAGACCAGACACCGGCACTCCGTCTCTAGTGTACCTCGAAGTATTAATACTAGCTTAATAGAACAGTGTCCCACTTAGCGGACGATACTGTAATATATCATCTGCCCCAACCTGCCGGTGATAGCGGACGAAGCCCTGCGTAACATCTCTACTGTTGACCCGCTATCCTGCACCAAGTGTCTAAGGAATCGAGTGGTGAAGGCCGTTTCGCGACGTTCGAGGGTCAGGGCGTTTTACACTAGACGCCCACTCTTTGGTCCATGGTGGGGAGCTCTATTAATAGCATGTCGAGAAACACAGCCCGTACACTACCGTGGCGATGATCAATGTCGGCCCGCCTGCTACCTGCGTAAACCTACGTTCGGACGATGCAACCACATACGCGACGTGTGACACGAACCCCCACGACTGAAAGAAAACACACGTAGGAAAGCAACGTTAAAAAGATGCAACGCATTCGAAACGAACCGTCGAGAAAACGTAACGAACGAACGGATATGGCAACGTAACTCCGGGCTGGTACCTACCATAGTAATGACTGCCTATCGAAATATTTGCGGTGGAGCTACGTAATGTATCCGCTATCCTGAAGAGAGCCCTCTAACAATACCATGCACCCGTGCATGAATTGGTGAGCCGAAGTAAGTTTTGTGCATCATCTGCCAGGGGGAAATACAGTGCGCGTCCCACGTATAATGCGCTTCCAAGTCGAAGACCAGCTGTGTTCTCCTCGTTGATGTGTGATGCGACTGTAGTTCCAACTGTGACCAGAGTACATGTCATGGATTGTCTGCCCTGCGAAGGTGTGCCGAGACGCGTTGTGCAAACCTGTGTGCGTCCGATGGGGACGCAATCAAATGAAGTACACCATACTCGGAGTCATGGTGTGTCACAAGTGCACACTCAAACGGTCCGGTGGTAAAAGTCCGGGTGTATACGGGGGGGGAAAGTAAGCATTGGGATTAAACGATGATCACGGTGTATTAAACATAGGGCCTCTCACGACTCTCTCTTCTGTCTTCGTCGCTGTGGGGCCGCGCGATAAGTACGCCAGTCGACGTGCTGATGCACGGGACTGGTTGTTCGACTCCCTGCGGGAACTTGTCATGCCTTGCGCCAGGCCCAAGAATGCACCTGCTTGTCTCTCTTGTCCCAGACTTAACACGGAGAGGACGGCGTTCTGTAGCACACGTAAGTTTTGCCTGGACTCTTAGGTGTGCGAGTCGTGTTTTAATGCCAATCGAATATGGTATTTATCGTGATACGTGCGGGGACAATATGCACAGAGACTTCTGCGCAAAACGTTGTTCAATTTATGAAGTACCAGGTACAACGATATTAGTGTATGCCTACGGCTACGGTCGCTGGTTTGGCGCAGTTGCACCTATTTAGGTCCTGGTCGATATTTGTAAACCTCCGGACCTTACGCTAGCATTGGGTATGCGTGCTGAGTATGAAAGGCTTATTCGTATGGTCCTGCTTGACTCTTGCAAGTCACCTCTATGGTAGCCATTACACCTTGATTGCGACAATCTAGGTCTGGGTCGACGAATGGCGGGCATCCAGACCTTGTGCGGACATTGGGTATGTATTAGAGCTGTGAGTTGGATGACTAAAAGTCGCCAGCTAGGTATTATAGTTGGTTGCTGCGGTGCCAACTATCGGACTATCTGGGCTTCCTTCTTTATGCAAGGCGTCGCATACCCCCATGAGACCGCTCCCGCAGGGAGGAAGAGAGAGCTGAGAGGTCTACTGCAACTCGCGGCCAAGTAAACCACTCGCCATCGACAGTGCTGGTGACAATGGCAGTGCCAAAGACCGTTGGCGTTTATGTTATCCTATATTTTGTATGGAAAATGGAGCCAAATAGCGCAAACTAAAGTCAGTAAGTTGGTTGGTTTCGTCAGCCAACTAATAATTAGTCGGTAAGTCAAGCCAACTAATAATTAGTCGGGAAGTCAAGCCAACTCACAGCCGTAGTGTGTTTGCTATGCTGGGTCGAACTTCAGCAGACCGGTATTTAACAGGAGCAGGACAAGAGCAAATCAATCTTGGCTGTATTCCGCACGCACCACAGTCCAATTACGCCGCACGTGTGTGATGGTGTGCATAATACAACGGTGAACTGGGTGTCTCATCTTGAAGAGAAGAACGGACATGGCTAGACCCCTTGCTGAATCGTAATGGCGTACGTTCTTTCCACGGCTTTTCTCCAAACAGACTGGGGGGCTGGAGATGGCCTTTCCCCTACACTGCTGTTCAAATATTTTGACCTCTCTCGCAAGCCACGTTTAGTTCCATATATTGGACACTTAGAATACTCCAGTATTCAGATACCTGTGTACCTCGGATTGGTACGCTGTGCAGGTGTCCGCGGGTCCGCTGGCTGCTCTCCCTGATATACGGATGTACTGACATACTGATGTACCCAGGGCTGTGAGTCGGCAGGATTCACGACTAACAACTAATCTGTAGGTGCCGTTAGCCAACTAGCTGACTTTAGTCGGCAAGTCGGCTGGCGAAGCCAGCTGATGGTCAGCAACCGAGCGAGTATAATTAGCCCTCCCCGGCCGACCAAAAATATGAATGTATCCCGCATCAACAATCCTTCCGGCAAGCATGGAAACCCAATAAGTCGGATAGTCGGCACCTCCGGGAAAGGACTAACTATTTGTCCGACTAATAACTAGTTGGTGACTTAAGTCGTGCCGACTCACAGCTCTAGGTATACCGGTATGTTGTTGGTGTACATTGAGCAAGAGAGGAAGACAACAACTTGTGGGTATCGGGTTCTCTATTTTGGACATGATTGTGTTGTGCGATAGATTTTTCCTCTGAAATAAAGGTAAACGTCCTATCGATTTCCCCTCAGCATGTTTTTTCGGATGGGTGAGCGACAAGCACGCTCACCCAGCACACAGACCGACTTGTGTATTATACCACGCAGCTTGCAAAGCTCGCCCTATAGGCCACCAACACAGAAGTTTACCATCATTGCAACGCCCTAACCAACTAAAGGCCGTTCTTATTGGAGCATGTATTTTTAAAAATTGAAAAAATTGGAATTTTGTATCAAGATACGAAGGCGTTCTGTCGGAATTTTGGGTTTTTAACAGAGGGCAGCATATCAGGAACGCTTAGGGCTTAGCGAAGAGCGTAAAGTTTCGTAATGATTACTGGTAATTTTTTTCGTAATTGAATAGGAGGTCGTGAAAAAAACGGTTTGGGTCCTATCGAGGGTGGCGTATTGTGTTCTAAAATTTTAATAGCGCACAAAGGTCAAGAAACACCCGTTGGTACCCAACGAGGCGAGCGGCGGCACGCGTCCTCCCCGGAGCGCCGCGGTTAGCGGCAGATTTATTTTGCCGGCACCGGCTAAAAGACTATCACTCTTGGGATCTCCTGGGTTGGTTGGCACAGCCCCAAAGCCCCACGCGGGCAGCAGCAACAGGGATGCAGCGATCGAACTTCTGAACGAAGTCGTGACCTGGTTGGTGCTCGTGTGGTTTGGGAGGCAAAGAGGAATTGAAAACCGGGTTTTACGGCGGCCCTTGTGTTTTTTTAGGCGCCGTGGGCGGTCTACCCTGTGCTAGGGGCCGTC
Source organism: Costaria costata (assembly GCA_036873775.1). Taxonomy (NCBI): domain Eukaryota; class Phaeophyceae; order Laminariales; family Agaraceae; genus Costaria; species Costaria costata. Next base: position 14,626 of record JAYJME010001003.1, on the reverse strand, counting down.
GGGCCTCGCGCTGCGGCTGCTCCGGTGGCCCTGCCTCTCGAGATTGGTGAACCTCGCCTCTGAAGCAGCCGACGACACGACACAAGTTTGCGTGATTTGTTTCGGTTTCATGGAACATACCACGTCGAGTTGGACGAGCCACGTCGAGTTGGACGAACTCCCCAAATTGAAAAAATAAATCGAACAAAAAAGGCCAAAAAGACCTTTCGTTGAATCTGGAAATTTTGAAGTTGCCTTGAGAATGCCTGCTTCGTGTTTCACTTTTCGACCAATCTAATGCAAATTAAACTATAAATAATATATGTATTTTCCAATTACAAAAAATGCAGTTCCTCGTTAGACGGGCGGGCCTGTCTTATCGAGGAACTTAAAAAATTGGAACTGAATAAAACCTTGAAAAAACTATGATTGGTGGAAAAGCGAATCACTAAGCAGGCATTTCCAAGGCAAATTCGAAAAAATAAAACTCAACAAGAAGTATTTTTGGACTTCTTTGCCCGTTGTTCAATTTCTACTTTCAATTTAGGGGTTTGTCCAACTCGATGTGGCATGTTCCATGAAATCTAAGCTAGCGACGCAAACTTGTGTCGTGTCGTCGGCTGCTTCAGAGGCTATATCCGTCAATCTCGAGAGGCATGGCCACCGGGGCGGCCGCAGCGCGAGGTCCGACGGCCTCTAGCACAGAGTAGACCGCCCGCGGCGCCTCAAAAAGTACAAGGTCGCCGCAAATCCAGTTTCCCATCCCTCTTTGCCTCCCAGACCACAAGAGCACCAACCAGGTTACGACTTCGCTCAGAAGTTCGATCGCTGTATCCCCGTCGCTGCTGCCCGCGTGGGTCTTTGGGGCTGCGCCACCCCACCCAAGAGAGGTCCCAAGAGCGTTAGCCTCCTTGCTGGTGCCGGCAAAAAAACTGCCGCTAAACGCGGCGCTCCAGGAAGGAAGCGTGCCGTCGCTCGCCTCCTTGGTTATCAACGCGTGTTTCTAGACCTTTTGCGTTATTCGAATTTTAGAACGCAATACCCTTACTCGTGCGCCATTCCTCGATAGGACCCAAAGTCGCAGTTTTCACGAATTTCTGTTCACTTTCGAAAAGTATTAATCAATTGCGAAACTTGGTGCTCCGGCCCTTAGCATTTCAATATTTGGAAAATAAAAATGGAAAATATCGAGTATAAAAAAATGCGCGAAATAGAAACATGGAAAAAATGGAACTTGTACGACAGTCCTTCGATAAGAACGGCCCTCACTACCTTCAGATCGAGCTGTCCTCCTGCTCCATCCCACATCGTCCAGTGTACCTTTGAAATCATAATTGCTACCTGGTATCTGATCATCACAGCTGAATCATGAATACTGAAGTTTCGGCCCCACGCTACTTGTACATGGAGTATACCCATTTTATGACCGCCTCGGGATAGGCCATTTCAGTGGTCTTATCTCCATGTTTGAGCTTATATCTTGCATAACCCCGAACTAATTCCAAGTAGTATTTTCTAAAGAGACAAGCCGATGTACCTGGATTTATTTCCCGAAAAATCTTAAGCCGGAGAGTCTTATAAAGTAGGTATGCCACTATAATACGATCACTAAAGGATAAGCTGCTCGTGCAGCCCCGCTGTTTGTCGTGCACGCGCAGTTTCAGGTGGGATGATCATCAACTGCCGCACTTGAACTGATGCACTTGGCAGGAAATTCCTTGGGAGCGATGATAGGTCACGCACGTAGTCCAAGCTATTCCCGCCGATCGTGTAGAAGATAAAGATAGTTGTCGCTGTCATAGGAAGTATTTAGTACTATTAGTGCGGCGGGATATTTGTAGCTGTCGTCAAGTTGTTTGCTGCTGGATGCTGGACGGCCCTATTTTTCTGGCGCCGTCACAATTTATGAAGTGTTAATAGCATTCGCTCGCAATACACTTAAGTCTAAACTAAACGTCTAGGATATGCGTCATTTTCTGTTGCCGATAAGCGTATATATGGTTGATTTAATGGTACAGCAGTCGTTACGGCCCAAAGTGTGCAGGAGCCGTAACACAATCGTTCTGACGTTGTTGCCGATTGCGCTCTTTGTTTGTACTTACTGCGTTGTGTTTGTTGCGTGTGTTGCGTTTGTGCCAGCTTCCGGTAACGGCGATAAGGGAAATGAAGATCTTGAGTGAGCTCTCCCATCCAAGCATGGTTCGTCTGCTTGAGATCGTCACGTCTGTGGGTGATGTGAGTCCTTCCGTTAGTCCTTCCGTTATAGCTTTAAAAGGGTACGTAGCGCTCGCAGCTAGGTGGATTTTCCATATTTCCACTGACTGCGCACAAACCCAACCAAGTAACTAGTGTGTGTACTGATGCCCCAAAATGTTTTGAGCGAAGTATCTTCCGTTTAAGACGACACCCTGTCCGCGCGAAAAAAAATGGGGGATATCCGCCCTTCAGCCACTTATGCTACGTACACGGCAACGACAAGAGCATAGAGAAAAGCGCGATGCTTAAGTGCATTGATGCCTTATCACGGATGGCGATGCGCGTAGTTCTCTCCTTCAATTTCCTTCCCGAATATATCAAATGTGGGTCGCCGGCAGCATGTTTGTACATGTGTAACGCGTAGCAGGGTCGTCTACGATTGAATATCTAGTTATCTGCATGTACAGGAAGACGACGACGAGGACGAGAAGGACTCACCACGAACGGACAGGAAGCGCAGAGGAAGCCTTTACATCGTTCTCGAATACCTAGAGCACGACCTTGCCGGCCTGCTGGACCTCAACATCGCGTGAGTGATTCTTGGGGCTGCTGATCGAACGCATCTTGGTGTTGATATCGCAACGTAATATCGATGTGAAGGAAGTGGGTGTGACGGGGGTGTTGCATGTACCGCCCAGGTGTGCAAGACGCGCAAGTGTTGGAGAGGATCCTTGCACATTTGTTTGTCAGCAGTGCCACTTGTTGCAGTTTGGGGTCGTGTTGAGCCATCCTCGTGATCCATGCACAGAACAACGTACTTTGCCTGGCGGTCATGATGGCCGCAGTTGCAAGAGTGAGGACGAAGTGATGTCCATGGTGCAATGCAACCGAATGACCCGTCTGTCGATCGACCAATGGTCGATGAGGCACGTCAGCGCTCTATCTTAAGCTCCGGTCCTTTGTGCCCAGTTCGTAAAACCAGCGCAGATGGTCAATTTCACGAGGAGGTTGCGTTAGTGGAGTGGCGATATGCGGAACGTTGTCCTGCAAAGAGTACGAGGTCAGCTGACCTAGAGACCGTATACCGTTCCCTTTCGCAAACCCGCGTCAGTTTCGCTCCTGTCCAGATGAAAGCTCTACTGAAGCAGCTGCTGGAAGTTCTAGCATACGTGCACGACAACAAGTACGTTCACCGCGACATCAAGTGCTCCAACCTTCTCATTGACAACCACCTTCGACTCAAGGTCCGAAGAGGAACACGTAGTGTCTGTGTCGTAGTTGTGGTGTATCATACATGTCAAAGGCTGTTTGTTAAGTGCGCGAGGCTTTTCGTCGATTTTGCCACCTACTCGTACGCCTTTCCGGAGGAGCGTTGAAAGCGTTGCTGTTATTCGAGTCGTAGGGTCATGCCACGGTCCCTTTTCTGAACTTGTTGCGTCACCTTACATCCAATGTCTGACGTCGTTCACTTTGATCTTGCTCCGCGCGCAGCTCGCCGACTTTGGGCTTGCTCGACGGCTAAGTGATTTGCCGGGGGACCTTACGAACCGTGTCATCACGCTATGGTATCGTCCACCCGAACTACTGCTGGGGGCCACGCGCTATGGGCCGAGTGTGGATTGCTGGGGGGTGGGCTGTATTTTTGCAGAACTCATCATTGGCAAGCCACTCTTTCCTGCCAAGGTGGAGCTGGAACAGCTGGACGCCATTTTTAAGGTACAGTACGATAGAAGTTGGACCTGCGCTGCAGCCAGCGAGTACGGTAGCTGCATAAGCCCAATAGGCTACCTTGATTTGCAGATTCGAATGCATTGAGCTAATCGCAGCCTTCGGTACCCGCGTGTCTGTGCGTTAGCTTCGGTAGAGGCGACAACGACTAGTCGTTGGCGACGAATTAGGTCGGTGCACGGTATTTGGCATGAAAGCAGTTTAACGATTGGTGTGCACGATGCGATTGGGTTTTTTCACGAGTTGGTGAAATTGTGCAGTCCGCTTTCCCATTTGTTGTAAGTCCAGTGACATCTTCGGACACGCCCGGTACTTGATGTATGCTCGTTGCGCGAATTTTCGTTGGTGTCGTTGGCAAGGTGTGTGGCACACCTGACGCGAGGAGATGGCCTGGCCACGATGAACTCCCGAGCTTCACTTCGATGATGCCAAAGGTCACCTACGCAGACAAACTGAGGCAGCACTTGGTGAGCCAACAGCAAAGACGTGCTGTGAATACACCACCTCCCGATATTGTCACTACGGCGTGCTCGCCGTGGATGGTCGCCTCTTTGCAGTGAAAACCCCTCATTTTTACTTACAACGCCCAGTAGTTTGCTGTGTCAGGCTTGGAGAGGATGCCCTCTTCCCGTTTGTCAACCTTAAAACCTTGCACACCTCGGACAGATCAGATCCCTATTTGAGGATCTAGATCATTTTGCATAGATAGATCCATCATCTGTATGATCTACGGGATCTAGATCATGCTTTCCGTTGGGATATGTATGATAATCCTTCACACATGTTTGCCTGGGTGGCATCTGTATTATCTAGATCCTTCACACATGTTTGCCCTACTGGGATTTTTATGATCTAGATCCTTGGCACATGTTTGCCCTACTGGGTTTGTATGATTTAGATCCTTCACGCATGTTTTCCCTACTGGGATCTGCATGGTCTAGATCCTTAACACATGCTTGCCCTACTGGGATCTGTATGGTCTAGATCCTTCACACATGTTTGCCCTAGTAGGATCTGTATTATCTGCGGGTGACCGTCAAATACGAATACCTGGTAAACATAGCCTACACATATGATACGTATACGTACGAAAATAACGGTATTACGTAATGGAACTTTAATTGTACCTGTTTTATACGAGATCGGAGGTACATTAACATTTTCCATCATGACAGCCCAAGGTGGGTGCAGCTTCAGCTCCCCTCATCATGCACACCACGCTGCACAGCTCCACAAGCACATTATCATGTAGAGCTGCAGCATGGCGGATGTCGGGGGCAGCAGCTCAACTGGCTCTGCGGCCGCACACTATACTTTAAGGAGTGCGAGTTCTTATTAAATAGTGGCACCACCGCCCATAGGGGGAGTTGTAGCTGTTCGATGGAAATTACAATAATCTGCACAACGTGCTGGGTTTTTGTGGTTATTTCTGCCGCATATTTTTCGTTTTGGAGTGTTTGAGATGCATAACTTCACCGTTTTTCATGTTATGACAGCGCTTCACCCCATTAATCTTGCGACCTACCCGTACGAGGTAAGAACTACCTACTCGACACCTTTAAAGGCGGTGTGACCTGCATCACAGAGAGCTGTCGCATATGTATGTGTATGTGTTCCCGTGTGTAAGCTGTACCTGGTATCGTATAACACGCTCTTGCACACACGTTTGCCCCACCTGCATGATCTAGCTCTTCTTGCACACACTTTTACCAAGGTGGGATCAGTATGATCTAGATCCTTCGCACATGTTTGCCCTACTGGGATCTGTATGATCTAGATCTTTACACATGTTTGCCCTACGAGTACTAGGATCTGTATGATCTGCACATGTTTGCCGAGTGGGATCTATATGATCTGCATGATCTGTACATATTTCGCCGGGTAGGATCTGTATGGTCTAGATCTTATGCACAACATTTCCATATCTGCCAAAAAGGATCTAGATTATCTAGATCATGATCGGTCCGAGGTGTGCAACCTTGCGTGTTAGACTGTGCTAACAACATTCGCCTCGATTCGACAAACCCAATGCCAGACGGAAACGGCACGCACGGCTGGAACCGACAAGCTGGTAACCTCGGAGGCGATCGATTTGATTTCAAGGCTTCTGACGCTGGACCCCCACCGGAGAACTTCTGCAAAGCAGGTTAGTGCGGATGATTGCGCGCATTGAATGCGATACCACGATGTCTGTAGAATTACGTCGCTCCGCGCCTCGGACTCATGCCGCCAGAAATACCGGTTTCAACGGTATAAAACAAAAGCACGTGCTATTTTCTTGAAGCTCAATGGCCCATTTTCTTGAAGCTCAATGGCCCACTACATGAAAACGCAACCGTAATATTTTGCAGTCTGGTAAGGAAATATCCCCCCGACATCCCTTGGTGTTCAAGGTGTAGCTGGTAGCGTAGGCTGTTGATTTCGAAATCCATGTGTTTGTGCCTCCATCCCGGCTAGATCATTGAGTTTTTTTGTTTGCTTAGTATATTTTGGAACAGAGCTGTTCGAGTGCCGCAATTCAGTGACGCTCCACTTGACGTGGCCCCGCCCCGTTGCCTGCTGAGCGGCCACTACGTAGTCGTCGCGAAAAGCAGAGATCAGTGACTGCACCTGTTTTATCATAATAATACATGTGTTCTTCGCTCGTTGTATTGTTGGCCGCTTCGGCCTGTGCACCGTGCGGTTGAGGCCACGGCTTCTCCCCATTGCCCTAAGTATGTATTCTGCGCAGTGCCGTCAAAAGCTTAACCGCCTCACACCGTGCCCTTGAAACTTAACCCCCAGGCTTTGGAGACTCGGTATTTTCGTACGCATCCGATTTGCCCCGAGAATGTTCTTGACCTGGCACCGCTTGAGCTGCCTGACCGCGATGGGTCTTACCACGAGTTTCAGACAAAGCGAAAGCGAAAAGAGGAGGGCATGATCCAGCAGGATGCCAAGCGGGCCCAACGAAAGAAGGTGCGGTGGAAAGTACCGATTGCCTTATACATCCATGCTGTATTTCTCAAAGTCGCTGAGGCAAGAAGTCACTTCTAACACTGGTTTTCATGCCTTATCGCCCCCTCACGAGTAGGAAAAGCGCATCGGGAGTTCTGGCGATCCTCGTCGTTCTGGAGATCGAGCATCACCGCCGAGTCCTACTCCAGCATCGGCAGCATCGGCTGACGTGGCGCAACGAGGTGTTCCTCTGCACAAAGGTGTCGCCGGACTAGGGCACCAAGCTGCGGTGGGCCCTGTGGCACCACAGCCTTCTCTTTCAGCGGGATCACGAAATTGGGCACCCCCTCTTCCACCCCCGAATCTTTTGGCACCCCCACCCCTGCCCATTTCAGGGCAGCCACCGCTACCGGCCGGAGGCCCGCCTTTGCCCTCTGGCCCAGGTGTACCCTTCAGCGCCGCACCTCAGTTTGGGGCGCCAGTGGCACCATACGCCGGACAGGTCAGTGCAGTGCCTTGTCAAAATGTGAACGCCTGTCTTCCGAAATAGTTACGGTGACACTGCGACCAACCTTAACTATCTTGTCAGAAGGAGTCAGACGTATACGTATCGTGTCAGGGGGACTCTTTTGGTTGCCGTCGACCATCACGCCATGTGCCCTCGCGAAAAGTTGGACATACAAAGACGTGCCAAAACGCATCGGGTTGAGCCTCCCAATTTCACGAAAATATTTGAAGAAGTTCCCAGTATCTTTCTTATTTATTGTCAGCTTTTCTGTTTCAAGAAAACAGCCCGCTTTTACTAATTATAATGTTACTCTCTTCGCACTGATGTATCCGCGATACAGGTGCAGTATCCACCCCTGCCGCCGCTGCCACACACGGGTCTGCCCGATGGCCGGTATCAAGACCACGGAGACGGTTTACACAAGGCCCCTCGGTAGCAGATATACGGGACCTTGTATGTATGTTGTGTCGTAGCACATCATATAATTGGGTGCATTTTGGTCCTTGTACATTTTACACGTTGTATCGTTTGTTTTCAGCTCCGGTGCGGGCTGCTGTAATAAGAGTACACAGAGCACTTGATGCCTAAAAATCGTCGTACGCGCTAACCCTAACACCAAAAGAAAACTACTACCATGCCGATGACACATTTCCGGCACACATCAAATTCTACCAATTCAACAGGAACACGATTATTATAAAACACAAATACGCCGCACTCTTAACGCAAATGTAATCTACAGTACTGTGAAGAAAGAGACTGTCCCGGTAACGCGCTCAAGAGAGCAGTTCATCACGCTACTGCGGGATATTACATCAATAAAGGAAAAATCTACTTGCACGACAAGCCACAAACTAGACATTGTGTAAAGCAATTCGCGCGCAACACGGCATCGTGACCGGGCGCTCAAGAGTCGAAACCTTCAAAGGTTTGCAAGGGTGATCCTATTGAAGAGTTCTCCGCATCCTCCTTTCCCCCCGTGCTTAAGCGCTGCTTCGGTGGCTGTCCCGTTGACCCACCGCCGTTACTCTCCATCTGGTTGCTGACGTCCGTTATCGTTGTTCCTGCGCAAGGACGCGGAGATGGAAGCATGCGTAAATATTGACGGTCCAACCAAAGCACTGCGATATATTTTCAGAAAGTAAAAAAACGTCAGCTGTGAGATCCAGGATTTCATCGAAACTAATCTTTGCAAGCTGCGTGGGATACTTATTTTGAGATATATGGCAGTGCGGTCAGCGTAAGCAAGCTCTGTCAAATCAGCTGCGCCAAGGTCAGATATGCCGCCTTCTTGTGTGAGCTCCCATCCAAGTGGGAAACCTATATGCAGGACGTCTCTGCGAAGAGTACCGTACTCTGCATGTTTAGGCCCTGCTTCCGCTTGACACCCTGATCCCACTCGGACCCGAGCCCTTAAAACTGACCCTGGGTACTGTACATACTTAGCCGCCGGCAAGGCCCATCATCACACCCTGATCCAACCCGAATCTGATCCCTCAAAATCGAGAGTGCCCACCAAACGGCCACAGCAAAAGCAAACAACACTGAAACCGGAATATACTGATATAATTAACGACTGCTGAGTGTTTCTTGCAACTCGCCCTGTATTTAGTCGGCGCCTTCCAAGCGGGGATTGTGTACACTTTTTCGCGTACTCGTAGAGAGTCAACGTACCTGACGATCCGGGCGAGTTGGACATGTTTCGTTCGTTCGAGTTGCGGTCAGGGCTTGACACAGCCGGTGTGGCGATGGTCTTGGCTGAACAGGCGGAGGACTGCATCGGGGTTCGAGGAACTTTGTGTGTCGCGTTGGTCCCCACCCCCTTGCGAACTGACCCAGGCTGCCAAAAAACGGGAGGAGGGACGGGGGGGTGTATGATACTATTAACATGACAATGGTGCATTGTGAAATATGTTATTAGTTCTAGCCCAACAGTTGCGATGACCCAGAACGGCCAATAAACTTGTGTGGTACGGCCAATAAACTGGGTGCGGTCGCGCTGCGGTTTGCGCGCTGCGAATCGGCATCCGCAGAATAGGTACCTGCGTTTGAAGTATACATACTTCGTAGACTATTAATTATTTTGGGGCCCAGGTGTACTGTACTGCAAGGACCAAAAACACCGTATGTATGCAAGGTGCGGTCCTATCAACCGTCTAGTGGGAGCAAGCAGCAGCACGACTAGTGTCATGCTGTGCGCTTGTCGGATAGAACCTTGCACTTTATCTCGGGGGCATTCCCTCCCTCAGCAGCTCGGGCTGCTTCGTGGGACCGATGCTGTAATCGTCAGTTTGTTTCGACAGTTTTCCCCCAAAAAGTCCAAAAGGGGTTAGTAGACTAGTCTATTCTATTACCGCAGCGAAGCAATGCAACGTGTCCCTCACCGCCTTCCTGGTGCTGCGAGGTGTTTCTCTTCCCAGAGCCACAGCGTTTGACCCTTTGGGTGCGGGACTGGCCATAGCGTGTCTCCTTAACTCCTCCTGCAGTTTCAATCAAATCAATATTTTAGGTCGTTTTGCACTCCTGTTATTGGTCGAGTCGCGAGGATCTCCATTCCCGTCATAGCTCTGCCAGAACTAAAACAGCTGAGCGAGGATGGTATTTCATTGGGAGGGATGGTATTTTATAGCAGATAGAAAGGTCGAGATTTTCACAATATCAAATAATATCACACCGACTGACGCATATTTAACTTCAAGACCTGTGACGATGGTGTTGCTCGTGGTTTCACCTTTTTCTTGGCATCCTTGGCAGCCTTGATGTTGTCCTTTAGCGCCGCGTACTCGTTTTCTGACCGCTGAAGAGTGTCCATATACCTACCAGGTATCATATAGTATAATATCGTCATATAATATTATAGCACATCGTAACACATCATGTGATATAATATCATATCATATCATGTCATATAACATAATATCGTATATACCTGGTATTATTAATAGTGGCCGAAGCGTGCGGTTGATGCAAAACAGAATGCTCGAATGTCAGCTACCTGGTACATGACATGCCTGACATCCGGATAAAAATTCAGAAGGAATGTTGCGATGAAGATCGTCACATGATAATCGCATGGTCCGCAAACGTCTATTAAATAGGATGGGCCGCCGTCTTTCAGCGGGTTTTGCGCACCTCCTCGAAACAGCGTTGAGACACCATACCCGAAATAACAATTCAACTGTTGTTGCCGACGCTTCGAGCTTACGTGTTGTGCTGCAGATCTGCCCGCATAGTGTGTCCTCAACCCAACACCTTCAATCAGGCCGACCTGCAAAACGCTCGCTGTTGTCACCAGCCAAACACACAAGGTCGGCCACCAGACAGCAGCCGGCATGAATCGATAAGCGTCTCGAAGTTTCGTTCGGGGATTACCTTTCGCCCTTGTACAAGAACACCGCCTGCTGGGCGTTCTCCCATTGGGGAATGCTCTTGGAGAGGCTAGCTGTGAGCTGAGGAAGCCGCTTCTTGATTAGCTTTTCAGCTTCAAGCTCGTCTTGCAGCCTGCAAGCAAATAAAGGGATAAAAACGTGCATGGCTTTCAGAGTGGCACACGGCACATGGACACCAGCAGTGTACACCGAACACGCCAGCATTTGGCTGCTTGTATTGCAAAAAAGTATGTGTCGTGTTTTTTGTCAACCACGAACGGATGTATTCGCCTACTTACCAACACGAAAATAACGACATGGCAATGAACAGCATAACGCACACACAAAAAGGGCAATGTCCACGGAGACAAACGAGTGAAAACACAAGGTATTTGCGAGTTCCATCCCCTGCTCGGTTCGAACGTTTTTCATACAATACTCGCTGTTAATCAAAAACGCCGCCGTTTTACGTATCTGCTCCAGTGGGTTCAATCAAGAGCATACCGTAAAATTTTCGTCAGTCTGCTCGTGTACTATTACCTTGTGGCACGGTCCAACTGAAAAGCACTGCCACATACCAGTCTGTACAAAAATATAAGCAACTTCAACTTTTGGATATTCATGAACAAATAAGGTTGATTTTGAAACTGTCCGCGTGGGCTTAAATAAACCCCGGCAACCGCACCTTTTTGCTTTTGTGGTTTTCCTTTTTTCCCCCTTTTTTTGTTTAATTGGATTGTGTGTCTACTCACCAAAGTATATCTTGAACCTGATTTTTTATTTCCACCAGTTGACAGCGAACATGTGTTCTAATGATTGCGACTTACCGAAAATACTGTAATATCAAACAATATAAAAACTCGAATTTTCGGTCTGTACGAGCATAGTAGAAAACCCAAATATTCCTACTGGGAAAATAGCTCGAAATCCGAGGCATTCCCGGGGGGGGGCAATAACTAAATACCCCCGGGTCAACCAATGAATTTTTCAACCCTCTGCTCTACCTGCATAGTGATACGATTAGAAGCGACTATTAGGTTTACAATAGCAGTACCCCATGCCTTCAATTGCTAAAGCCGCTTATACTAAGTATATTGGTGTGCAGTTCAAGACCTGCTTATGTTTCTGTACACGGTACAGGCACAAAACAATCTGTTAAGCTACAAGCTGCGGGAAAGCAATGTCACCTCTTCCGTAGCTCTCTTCGTTCTTGCTGAGTCCCCGTCGGCCTGAGTCGGCTAGGGTCTTTGGTGCTGGTCTCAAGCTCGATCCTTCGCTGGACAAGGCTTTCGCGGTCTTCGATTTTCTGCGACGTGGGATGCAACCATCACAGGGGGGGGCATCGCGCCATTGAGTCCCAGCATTCATTGCAACGCAACCATAACGCCGCTGTCTCGAAAACTTTCACAAAGTTTCCATAGCCACGTACCGCTACAGCATACCTCGAGGATAGTTTTCATAGTTTCGAACTTCGAGCGAAGACTGGCAGCCTCCTGTGTGTGCTGCAGAAGCAGTTCCTCCGTGAAGCCCTCCTCGGTGACTAGCATCGGTTTGAAGGCGAGCCTCTCGGCTTCGCAGTAGCCAATGTCATCCCAGAGACCTGCCCCACAAACCACACCCGAGACGTGTCAACGCAGCTGGCTCAAGTCGTGCACTGTTGGGCGTCGATTGCGTCGCAACGCTGGTGAATGGATTAGTATATCATATTCACAAATACGTCGGCCTTGGCTTCAAACATCAAGTCCCAGGGCGTTGTGAGTTGGCCCTGAATAGTCGAGCAAAGCACTCACGAATGGACAACGAAAACGGCAAAGAGCCGTACCCGATATGCAGTCATACTGACGTATTGAACGCCGTGACACAGTCAAACTTGATCGGCCTCGCATTGCGTATAGACGCAACCAAGGGGGGCGATATATGGCAACGGAGAGTTGGACTGAGATGGAGAGTTGGACTGAGATGACTGCGGTGTATCACCTTCAATTGTTGTCCTTGATGCCTGAATGAGGTCACCCATTTTGTCGAGCTTCAGCTTCCGAAGTCGAGCGAGTTCTGTTTCTCCAGCCTCCAACGTCTGCAAGCTCATCCCGTCCACGCTTTCAGCAAACACATCCTGTCACATCCAGAGACAACGGTGAAATTATCAGCATACTTCCTCTGTCTCATAAGTTAGGGCAACTAAATTTGTACGGGCCCTTAACCGTGTCCGATCTGTTTTCCGTTTTTTGTTGTTGCAATCTTCGGTGTTTTTTTTATTAAAAAACATTTTTTTGTTTTTTTAGCTGGTGCTTGAACCATGCGGCCGAACGGGCGATAAAAAATCAGTCGGCCCAAAAACGGACGTATTTCACGCTTTTGCCACGGGAAAGAAAGTGACGAAAATAAAAATAATAATAATAATAATAATTTTCCTCGCCATCGCTGGGACTCGATGGCAGCCACGCAATTTTTTTTCTAAGGCCTTTTTATCGTATTTTACCACCCTTTCCAACGCCCCTTCTCTTTGCCGCTCCCTCACCCCGGTATGCTCCATACTTAAGTCGGTATCACAAAAATACCCCAAAACAGGCCAAAATAGGGTATATTTTGTATATTTTAACCCATTTTAGGTCTAGAAATAGATCTTCGTTTTTTTTCTATAGCTTAGTGTTTGTTTTATCTTTCTTACGAACCCGAGTATGCTATCATCACTAACACGGTTGCACCCAGACAATGTATTGCATTTAGTTGCCCTAACTTATGAGACAGAAGAAGTACGAATATATATCGTTGATCGCACACGGCAAGGCTACTCGTATAGCACGGCAGTCTACCCTGGAACCCGCGGACGAAATGACAGCAGCAGCAGCAAAGCCCTCGACCACAAGAGCAGCAGGAGCGCAGCAAACAAATAGTAAACACGGACGAGGTCTTCGGTTGCCGTTTTACAGCAAGCAGTATAGATTAACCGCTGGTGCGGGCGCCTTTTAGCCACCTCAAATCGATTCTGTAACGATATGTGAAGTACTGCTTCTGCTTGTGGCTTGTTCGCTTCTGTCTCTTGTTTCCTTTATTCGGCCATATTTCTGACCCTGATCCTTGAGGTCGCTCTATCTCTTGCTCTCTTTGACCTGCTGTTTCCAGTATATTTTACTTTTCGCTGCTCTGTCTCCGTCTCGGTTGTTATTTGCTTTGTTTCTTAGTTGGGCACTGCTCGTATTCTCCGAGGCCACCTCGAGTCACAGCGCTCCCTTGGTTTATGTGCCAGGGTTGTCGCGCGCGAGAAGGCTTGTTGGATAGGTCTGTTGGTCTCGCTGCCCAACACATGCGTAGTGTTTGTTGTGCTGTGCTGTGATCGTTCCTGATTTGCGGCGCAAATACGTACTATCGTAGGGTTTAGAGCTGGCCCCTCCGCCCCAATGGCGGAGGGCCCACATGATACAAAAGGTACCGAACGATTATGTATTATTTAGGCACTTGCCTCAATACCTCGTTATGTGCCCAAACCAACAGTGTTTCGTGTTTTATTATAATCAGGGTACGTCACCGGTACTCGTCGAACGGTTTTTACATGGTACTTTAGCCGACATGTAAACTCCATAGTGAAACGTTGCACATAAGTGTGCAGCCAGTAGTTTTTTTAACTGGTACCATATTTGTTTTTTGCAAGTAGCGACAACAGTGGAGCCGCTACTAACAAGTGCCCCTGCGCTTGGCGGCGTAAATACTTAAGTGCATATCCGTGAAAAACTCTTCCCCTGTCCACTCCCTCGTCTCGCTAAACACACAATGCTATTTTCTACCGCATTATCAAACACGAGACAAAACTGCGTTACACAGATTTGCCTGCGTTACAGACACATTCGCGAGCTCGAGCACCAGAAACGAAAAGTATTCATGTGTTTGTTGCCCCCGTGATGGCCTGCAGTAA
>JAYJME010001002.1:0-18377 GCA_036873775.1 Costaria costata | reverse complement strand
AATCGCTGGTTTGGGGGGGGGGCTATCGTAGAACCAGACTCCATTACTAAGGTTGGACAGCATGTGGTTTTAACAAAAAATGTCTCCTGGTATGCATACATCCAAGGGATTGCTCAAAGGTTTGCACATGATAAACGGCGTATGTCAGAGTTTGGGTGAGTTATGGAACTCCCCGAACGTGGAGTCTCAGAAACAAAATGTTGAGCCTTTTACCATAGACCTGTATACCTGCCTGCTGTCCGCTGACATTCGAGGCGGTCTCGTCATGACACCCCCCTTTGTCTTACCCACTTGGCTCAGGCACTGTCCGTTTTTGCTCCTAGCTGCATCGACCACGTATTACTGGTAACCAACGAGATCGACCTGGCCCCCTGCGTGCCTGGAATGGAAGCACCCCCTGATTCCGAATGCGTGAGAAACTCTGTCCGTGTTTGGGTTACGTGAAAGTAGGGATTTTCATGGTCCGGTGGTATTAGAGGGCCTTGCGTCGGCGTGCCGCAACAGTAACTGTTTGAGTGTGCGATGTAGCTATATACAGCTCCTCCGACGATATGAGTAAAGCTGTAGAGGTTTACATGGTATCGCCATGCTCTTCGTGCTCGGCATGCCGTGCGCGTGTTGTGCGCCCTTCTGCCGTTGGACCTCGGACACACGCGGTGCCCAGGTAGACCGAGCTGCTACGTTTGGCCTGACCTATGCTGTATACTGTTTGGGTTTTACACACGTCAGGCACATCACGAGCTGGATATCACCTGGATCCTACCCTTCCATGACTAGATACTGTGCAGGATATGTATTCGGCCGGTAGTACAAGCCCAAGGCTGGCAGCGGGTCTTAGATGATGCACAACTATACGTCTTCCACTCGGAAACATTAGCTAATTTTAAACGATCAGGAATGTATCTGCCCTGGACGATCTGGATCGTGAAGACGAAAACGAATGGTCTGTCGAATACGTCGACGATATTCCTTGTCAAGTGCCCAACGCGGTGACCGTCGGGCAAAGAGACAAGAGTACGGTGCACCTTCCCCTATATACACTCGTGTCCCACGCAGAAAACTCAAACAGCTAAGGAACCGTTAAGCCGTCGTCATGTTGCTCCGAATGGGGAAGGGGGTATTTGAGAATGTATTTGACTAATCACCTGGTTTGTAGCACGCACATCCGAAGTGAGGTTATCGTTCGGGTTCCATTGTCACACTGTACCTGCGCTACTCCGTGGACAACCTGTCACCCGGGAGGTTTAAGACCTTTCGTTCATAAGAACACAGGCTATTTAAGAAGTACTTTCACCCCGGCTTCTGCCTTCACCCAAACACTCTTCCGACATGAGTTTGTTGCCTTGGCAACGTTTGCCACGGCAACGACCCACTACGTGTAGGCGACCCAGACCCAGTTGCACGATCTGGGGTGGTCCGGCTCTCGTTCGCGAAGGAAGTCGTCTCAGTGGAGATGGACGTCGGCGTCTCCCTTTATATCGGCACATCACATAAGCACTGGTTGGTTGTTGCTCGTCTATATTCATCGCGTGACTTTGTTCCTGGGTTCAAAACAACAAAGTTTCTTGTATGTATGGGGTATGCATGCTGCCCTCTGCTCCCGTCAAAATTGGATTAGGAGGACACCTGCATATACGGAGACAGCGGGCACGCCACAGGGAGAACATGCGACGGAACTCTCGACGCCGGCATACGATGGCAATACTCGCAGTCGGTCGACTCATGGGAAACGCTCAAGGTACACACCGTTCCAGCACGTAAGAGTTTATCCGGACGAACGTAAAGACCCTGCCGACGATAGGCACAACGTATAACGTAAACACGATCGCAGCTCGTTTGTTCGCTCCGTTGACGGCGCATGCTAAGGGAGAGTTGCAACCTACGATGTGTGAGGCTTGTCACTAAGGGATCAACAAGCACCTGGGTTCGAGAAGAACAGGTACTATCAATCCGACGAGCAATCTCATGGCCTACAATCCCATGGCCTACTAGATTGCGCGTGCTACTCTAGGGGCGCATTTCATTTTGTTTTTGCCTTTTGTTTTTAGGATCTCTATATTCGCCCGCCCAAAACGATCTTTGACGAACGGATACGAGCTGGTTCAGGCAAGAAACCGCAATTTTCGTCAGCCTGACTCAGGCTGCCTGCAATATCAGCTCGAATGTCACTTATTTTGTATCATACTAACCGCCATGAATACTGAAAGAGGGTGACATAGAACCAGCGTTTAGTCTAAGGACCTAGGACTCGCGCTATCATAGCACCGCAACATGTGTCCCGACCAATCACCGGCGTTCAAAGAGAAAACTAATAGTTAAGCGTTTTCTTAGGTGGAAAGCACTTGTTTTTACATTTTTCTTTCTAAACGAGCCACTTCCAGGTGCTCCAAGGCATATTTCTACAAAGTTCCACGCGAATATTCGAAGAACTGCCTGCGTAGGACAAATATTAAGTAATGTTTAACGCCCAAAAACGAATCTACACTGAAACCAAGTGATTACCAGGCGAAGTCGTAATTTTGCATGTTTACCGCAGAAAAGTCAAAATGTCCACGCCGGGATTTGGGAGATAGACCCTGACATTTCGAACATTTGTTCAATGTGCCCGTGCCGAACACTTGGCGAATGTTTTTTTTTTTTTTTCAACGGGACTTTGGTATCCCTTAACCCTTTTACTACCGCCAAAAATCGTATCACACTATTTCCAAGTAATTTTGTCCCCAAAAACCGTTTCCGGCTCTAAAGGGATTAAGACCCAAATAACAAAAAAAATCTACATCGAAATATTTGGCGAAAAAAAACAAAACAAACCCATCCGTCAAAGGTTCGATAGGGGCACATGAAACACGTGTTTAAAATGTATGGATCTAACAAAAAAAACGGCGTGGACCTTGGACTCTGAAGGAATTTGAACATTGGACTCTGAAGAAATCACGCGGCTGAGATTTCAAAATATACTTCGAGCGCTCCTTGTGGTTGGACCAGCGTTCGTAGCTTATGGGTTGCACACCTTCAGGAGGCCATAACGAAACACGATATGGTCCATCAGTTAGACCAAAATTGAGACCTCCCGGACGATACCCTTTACCAATGATGTTTCATACACATACATGCCCCCGAAATGCCCTTAACTCACCTAGGATGGCTCTTGCCCTCTATCTTACACGAGGTCAAACGAAAACCGTTGTACGCGCGATCGAAGCGCCACCACACAGATGAAAATTGAAGTTTCGTCGACGAAATTCCAGGTTTCATGGCCCAGTGTATTTTGGAAATAATGTGTAAACACCCTACGGGATATATCGGTTGAAATGCAAGAGATATTCCGAAGATCGTCGAGAATGGCTCCACCCCCCCCTCTCGTCGGTTGTCCTGGGTGCAACTCATATCACTCGCTTTGTTGTGCGCAACGCTCGTACCCCAAGCGAGAAGTATATGCCAGGATTCTGTCCCTTTTGCTCGCGTCGCCCTTTCCCTGATCTCACTTGAAGGGAGAGATGTTTTACAGGGCTTTCCTCGGGATAATCCCGCGGAACCGCGGGATCGCGCTGAATCTACCGTAACAGAGTTACGAATGAGGAACAAACAATGGCAAAAACACCTTAAGAAAAACAAAACCAGGGTGAATCGAATGACGGTGTTTTATGTTTACGAAGTAGGAACCGCGGTATGACCCATGGTAATTTACCGCGGGATTGTTTTTTGCAAATCCCGTGGTAAATTACCATTGGTCATACCGCGGTTCCTACTTTGAAAAATCCCAACAAAACACCGGCAATCGATTCGCCGTGGTTTGGTCTTTCTTAAGGTGTTTTTACCATTGTTTATTCCTCGTTCGTAACTCTGTTACGGTATATTCAGCGCGATCCCGCGGTTCCGCGGGATTATCCCGAGGAAAGTCCTGATGTTTTTCAACTTGAAGGGAAACGACAACAATACCCTGCTTCGATCGTTCTGAACAATAATGCAACACCTTGTCTAATATACATATTGTTTGCGCGCCAGATCAACGGCACGAGTGTGCGAGCCGCGATGGAGCTGTGGTGGGAAGGAGGGGGAGATGGGTCGAAGCAGGTACTCTACCCATCGTGGAATGTAATCTATAAATGTGTTCCGGTTTCGATCGCATTGTACACGAGTTTTTGATATGATTCTGTTTTCTTTCGGTGACGAAGTGTTGGTGTTTGACGGCGTACAGCAAGTGTCCTCCGGCGTTTCGTGACGAGACGGGTTACTACTTCACGTCCGCACCCATGCTACGTTAGAGGTGCACCGTTTCTTTTCTGAGGCTCTTCGCTTTAAGAGCTTCATATCACACCCTAAAACTGTTTTTGAGTAAACTGGAAGGGCAGTCCGATTAGCAAACCCATGGACTAGGAATTCAGAGAAATCATATTGCGAAACAAGACTAACATTCGGACGACTTTGGGTTCAGGAGCCCCGTTATTCAGACTGTTGCGCCCCGTCCGGCGAATTCAATTGGCCCGTGTCACGGGTGTGTATCTTCAATCCCACGAACGACGCGTGCCACGATAGAGGTTGCACTTTTTGTTTGTTTATGTTTCTGAACAACGGGGCTCCTTAACCCCCAAAACAAAACGAGAAGCGCAACCTCTATCGTAGCACGCGTCTACGTGTATACACTCCACGTGCGTGGGCTTTGGCGGTGTACCACCTGCCCTTCTTTTGAGGCCACCGCTTTTGTTACACGGAAAGAAGCCACCGCTGTCGATCACAACCAACATGTTCCGGAGGTTTGGTCTGTCGTTCGGTCTGGCACGTGATCGCCAGCTGTGACGGAGGACTCTTTTGCTTCAGTTGTACTCAACAAACGTGGAACTCTTCTCACCCTCCCAAGGCCTGGTTTCCTCTGCAACGGCAGGAGTGCAACCAACCGTTCTCTGATGCTGCTCATTTGAAGAGACATCTAACTCGCCTACGCAAACGCTGACTTTGATAAAAAGCAGAGACGGACAACCAGATCGACAATCCTATGACCTACGTACACCGTAGATAGATACATTTCGGCCTGAATAATCTAAAACAACGAACATTACAGTGTTTTGGCAGGCTATTCCTGCGTCGATAAGCCTCGTCAAACTGAGAAGCACTTCACGAAAAATGACGCGTGCTACGATAGAGGTATTGGTAGCCTTTTTTGGCGTTTGTTTCTCCGGAAGACCGGGCTCCATAACCAAAACTCGTCGGGGTGTCATATTTGCTTTGCAGTGAGTTTGTTTTTTAGTACCTAGGTCATGTGGATTCGTTAATCGGGCTGCACTTTTAGGTTACTCAACATCGGTTTGTGGGCGAAATACAGAGCTCCTAAGGTGATGAGCCCCCAAACCACATCTGGTGCACCTCTATCGTAGCATTGTAACAAATGGCGCTACAGGAGTGGGGGTACCCCACTTTTGACTACCGAGTTTTGTCCATTCGCGTGAGTGACTCACTATCTGTCCCGGAAATATATATTTAGATTTCTTCTTTGGTGTACCGTGTACCAGGTAAGAAATACTTCCACCAAGGTGGTTCCTATCTTGACAAACCCAAAACTAAACGCGTTTATGTAGTTTAATGCCGCCAACACATACAAGTAGAGTAGTTAGTCACTCTTCCGAGTGGTTCTCAGCACCTGAAAAACACTAGCCGAAACGTGCACCGCTCCCTAGCCTTCCGATCTGCACGCCTCGTGTGATCGTTTCGTACGGATCGAGCCTGCGCGACTTGTTTATGTGGTGGATGTGCGGCACCTCTCTCCGAGCAGGTTCGTCTTTTCGACCCCTGCGATGACCCTCAGTGTAACCCTTCTTGCGAGAGCGCTCTTCTGCCTGGGGCGCGGGGGGAGACTGAGGGCTTTGTCGTGTGGGCGCTCGTGCTCGTCGTCTTCGCGTTGGCAATAGCTATCTTTGGAACGGGTGAGGCTACACTGGTTGATACATTATATTTGTCTCCGAATACGTACCACTGTCCAGGAATATACGGAACAATGTTCATTATATTTCAATATCAATCAGGTGGTTGTATGTCTGGACAACAGAGTGTTCGAATAAATGGTTGGTACTGTAGATTTGTCTCCAAACCGGTAAAATCAATGGTTGGCAAATTTGCGTACAAAGATGGGTGAACCTTTGACGGCATTGGACGTTCACAAACTCCGTCCTTGGCTGGTGTTTGTAGTTTGTACCTTCGGTGAAAGTAATGTGCGTTGCCGTTTGACGCTACGACGTCCAAACGCTTTTTGTCAGTGGCGTCGTCTGGTGATGTGTTTAGGCATTGTTTCGACACTTATCACGAGCACCCCATCGTGAGAGGTACACGAGGCACTCCCGTGTTCCAATCATATTCATTTCCGGAGTACGAGTTCATACCTGTCGAAATTAATGTATTTCATGCTAAGAGTTTGTGTGACACTTGCGTTGTATCCCGTTCCGTTTATAATATCACCAATGAATGACCAACGTCTACCGAATTATAGTACTCTACCTGCATTATATCGATCATTACCGAGTGTACAGCAGCAGTAGTAGACCCCTCGCAAAAAAACGGCCCTCTGTACTGGGCCTGACAAAACATCGAACTTTGAAACTGTTTAGTTGGCGAGGGGAGGGGTTACACATCATTCATGCCTGTACACATCGCCGAACCGAAAAACATGAACGATTTTTAGACTGCAAAATCAAACGAGTGATGACTTCGAGCAGCTCAAAACAGAGCCCCCAAACGTCACCCTCCTACTACGGTAGCCTTGGTCCACTGTACACCCCGGACCGATGCTACGATAGAGGGGCACCATTGTTTTTGTCTGGAGCTCTTCACTTTAGGAGCTCCATATCCACACCCGAAAACTGATTTTGAGTAAACTGCAACGGCAGCCCGATTAGCAAACCCATGGACTAGGCCGTTAGGAAAAAAATATTGCTAAACAATATTGATATTCTAACGATTTTGGGTTAAGGAGCGCCGTGTGACAGAAACAAAAGTACAAAAAAAGTGCGACCTCTATCGTAGCACGCGTCCCCACTCCACTTCAACTTCACGTACAGGCCAGTTCCTCAGCTAAAGGAGTTCAGTTCTAAGGTGTCACAGCGCGTTTCCGCATATATTTCGGCGTGATTGCGTTTGGAGGTCACACGGCTGCTGTACTTAACGTTTTGTGGGGACTTTCCGGAACACACTGCGTAAACAGTTTCGACCGCGTGATTATCTCCTGCATTCTTCTCTCCATTTCCACGCAATAACGACCCAAGTGTGTCGTGCCTGCAGGGATATCGGCGTTGGTATGGAACCATGTCCAGTTGAATCGAGTCAAAGCTATCATGGCGCGCGGTATGTCGCAGAAGGATTCTGGGGCGGCAGATTGGACCAACAGCGCATCCACTACTCAAGGAGCAGAATCGAGGTGGCCGCTGTGAAATATGTAGAGTATGTGCCACGAGATGTATCGAGGTCGAACCGTTGTGGGCTGTTGGCTTTTGTCTCGCGGACGAGCGAGCGACCCCCTCATTGCAAAGGCGGTAGAGTGGGGTCGAATGGACACGTGGTTTTGGCTGTTTACACGTCAAACCTCTGTACCACAACACACTCAAATGAATTGCGATTGGTGAAACATGCCGACTATACATGCCAACTTTAAGCCTCCCGTGCATATACGGTTTGCTAATGTTCGTTGCAGTGGCCTGCGCCTGGAAGGGGAATACGGGATTTGTGGCGACGATGGAACATCAGGACCCGTCCTGGAGTGGCGAGCCTTAAGCTTCTGGGTGCCGCAAAATACCGGGTGGTGAGAACCATTCAGTTGGGTTTTAGGGTTGGCTTCATTTAATTATTGTTTAATTATGTATTTTTTGCATAATTTGTCATTATTATCAATATTATTTGATCGCTTGAGTTGTATGGCGCGTAGTACAGCATAGTGAAACATATATCAATATTTTAGATGGTATTTTAGAATGAACACGATGAAACCCATACGGTCTACTGGTTTCGTACACTAAAATTCATACACTTATTGTTTGTATACTTTTAGAATGTACATTGTAAAACCATACACTTCATTTCTATGGTGTTTTAGTATACCCTACTAAAAACCGCACGCTTTTATTTGGATTAAGTTTTAGGATACCATACTAAAAGCTGTACGGTTGACATAATAAAAAAAATCAAGGACAAATATTCACGATTATGATCGTTATGATTGGAAATAATCATGTATAATAGTGAAAACAATCTTACTGGTACTTGTAGTCATGATTCGTTTGGTAGATTACAAACACGCCACCGTTCGTCATAGCCGATATATGAAAGGTCGATTTGTGATTTTATAGAGTTGTACTTCGCCGAAAAGTGTGACACGTTTAATTGATCGCGACCTAGATCGTCTAGATCCGGTGCCTGTCGCTAGGTCCAGCCGCCTGCATGGGTGGCGGCGGGGCCATATTGTATGTAACAACTGGAAGGCCTGCCGACATTGCCTGTGATACAAAATGTAGAACACGCAGTCACCGCAAACTCTAAAAGTCGTTCATATTTTACAAAGCGTGTATCGGCATGTAAGTTTGACTTGAAACATCCATATTACAGTCAGTTCAACAGGACACCCAACAAGAAACATAAACACTGACCCAGGCTGTGATTTTGTACTTGAGAATGGGCGGGTTCTACTACAGTTTAATTTTAAAAGTTTCCGGAATATATTTTTTGCTGCAAATCTCGGCCTGCCAATCTTTTTTGCTCGTTTTTTCGGGTTTGTTGAACAAAATTACAGGGTATTTGTGGCAAAACGGAATTTATGTCACATTTAGTTGTTAGTGTTTAGATGGGATAACAGTCATGATAACCGACCATGTGATGTTTAATTGGTCGCGGTAAACGAATCCTGACGTCCCCAGCCAGGTTATGGTGTTGTGGTGGAAACAGAAATTTCGTTACACCCTGGACATATAAATACAAGCAATGATCGCTATCATGTTCACAGCAATGTAATGTTGTGCAATGGACAAGTCTATATCGTCGTCGGTAAAGGCTATCCCTTGGGCCCTTGGTCAATTTACCTCTATATTGCCGTCGGAGATGTCTACCCAGAGGGATCGTCCCACAACAGATTGCTCGTTCGGCAATCTGCGGTAGTAGCAGTTATTTAATGAAATCTATTTTTCGTTGTGTCACCGACAATGGCGATAAGTCTGAACAACCCCTACAGCTAGACACCTGGAACATGCTACGTTGGCCGAAACTATCCATCGACGGGCACAACAACAAGGAAGTGCACAACGCACTGTGTGTCGAGTGTGCTACAAAACGTCTGTGGATTAACAAAGTATCGCCAGTCAAGCATTTTGAATATATTTCCCATCCGACAATGTGCATAGACTTTCACTTCAATTACTTCAAAATATTTCGGACAGAAGAAGATAAAACGAAGGGAAAACAAGCATAAAGGTTAACCTGCGCAATGTTCTAAACTCCTTTCTGTAGTAGTAGCTACTTCAAGCTTAGCACATGGATGCTCCGTATTTGGTGCCCTTGCTCCTCCTTTCCTTTTAAAGCTGTCCACGTATGTATACAGTAATGTAATGCCATGTTCTCGGATGCAATATGCCAATTGTCAGACAGAGCGGATACGAGGATGGAGGGTAATTGTTGCCCCCGATCACGGAAACGCCGTTGAAATACAAAATACGTACCTGTTTGACGGAGAAATGAAACAATTTCAGATGTCAATATAATGTCAAACTATCGCTCATATGATGCGACCTTCTGTGCCGAATAAGCCTCCCTCTATGAAATCATTCTGCTGTACCCACACGCATTTAATGAGAATGCACCTCTCATGCTGCTGTGCGTGGTGTTCGACACAGAGAGCAACAACGAAATCATAATTACTTCACGTACGTTAGTTTCCCCAGTAGTATGTCCGTATTGTGTTTTCGTCCCATTTTTTCTGGGCGTCAGATGTTTGAACGCACCAACCGGGGTCACACAGGGGGAACGTAAACACAGAAGATTTCTCTCCACCTTTCCTCCTGCGGTTCTTGCCTAAATTTTTATCGCGAGAGGGGTTCAGCCGTCCCTTTCCCTCGTCAACATTTTAAGTCGAATTTTGTTTACTCACGAATACAGTATCGCTTTCCACGCTAATTGCGATTTTTTCACTCTCGAGAGGTTCGAACCCACCCGTATTACACTCACTTGGCGATTGATCGTCATCGACATTGCCACACAGATACCTCGACGAGAGGATAGAGGGCATGTTGCGCCGCATTATTGAACCGCCATACCAGACTAAAATACGGTCCGGTTCAACTGAAACATGAAACATGAATAGCTTTCAGATTTCAATCAGAAGACAAGGTTGGCTTCATGTGATACGACCTTGTGCTGCAGAACATGATTTCCTCTAAAATTCTCAATCTGCTTGACCCACGCTGCATTTGACGATGCACCTCTCACGCATAGGACATATAGTGTGCGATACAACCAGCACAAACGATATCATTCTTAGTTCCCGTACGTTCGTTTCCCACCAATCTGTACTACGTAGGTACCTGGTATTCGGCGATTCCCATTGATGGCCTGTCTGTGTGGTATGCTTTATTTGTGCTCTTACTCGGTGGGTACACTTACTTGCTCGTAATCGTACGGTTAAGTTTGAGTTTTGCTAGAAACACCTTGTTCAATGTTCATATTCCTCTTCAGTATTGTCTAGATAATCATAATCTCATACCAGGTATACTACAATCAAGTGACGGGCATCCATTCGAAACGTTCGGTGTTGTTATGATTTTGATCATGTTTGTATAGTTCAAGTCGATGGAATTCATGCATAATCGTCGAAACACGGACATCGTAAGACACGGGGTCCACCGGGAACACGTTTACTACATATTGTCGGCTCTTGTTGTGGTGATTTTGGTGGAGGGCAGTAACCACGACACAACAACGTCTAGATCGCTATAAAAACAGGGTGAATAGGGATACAAGTACGCAGCCCAATTAGTTTCTAGACTTTGATTAAACAAAAAACGACACTCCACGCTCTCTATGTGCATCATGGTTGTGTAGGATATGTGAAACATTGGTCCAAACCAGGAAACACGTGCGTCCCGATGCAGGTGACACGGCTCCACGATGCAGATCGTACAGACTAGGTATCTGTGTTTCTTGATGGAGACAAACCACGAAAAAGGGGGTTCTGATCTGTCGAATGTGTTCCAATATTTCGCACACTGGTGCATACATATGCGTTACGGACAATGACACCCGGGGCTTTCTTCCCAGATAAAATGTCGTAGTTCACATGGAATTAGTGTGTAGGGAGGAACACCTTGGCCTCTCCAAACTCACCCGCAGAAGCTGTAAAAGCCAAGCAACCGCCATCTTCAGAACGGAGTAGAACCCCTCAGAAACGCAGACAAGGACCAACCCGCACTGTTCTTGCTCCACAGGTGTCTGCCGTCATGGCGGTCGTCGACCAAAGCCGTTCCGCGGTCCGAAAAGCAGCTTCTGTTCTCTGCCGACGGGGCAGTGCCCGCCGGATCCCTTTGCGCCCTGATGGGGCCCAGTGGTAGCGGTGAGTGTGACGGACACATGCTAAGGACACACCCGGGGTAACAGCACTTGTGGCTGACACTACGCACTGGGAGAGCTCCATCCCCTCACCCGACAACCGAGTCTGGGAAATATTTCAAGTCATGGGCCTATACACAATCTCATCGCCTCACCAAACAACCGCTTCTTCTGAACAATATTGCAAGCCATGATCGATACACATTCCTATCGCCTCTTACCCAACAACCCCTTCTTCTGGAAAATATTGGATGCTGCGGCTGGCATACAATCCCAACGCCTAGGTACAGCAGTATACACCCAAACAAATCACCAAACGAAGATGGGTTTCCAAATATATTGGGCAGTTGTTCAGTTCGGGGAACAACCCCTTCTATGGTAGAGGGGTGCACCTGATATTTTATTAGGATCCTTATCTAGGGAGCTCGACACCCCCACCCTAAGAACGGGCTTTTGGCGAAGAAATATACTCCGTGCACCATATAATCAATCCCATGACGAGGGTATGTGAAAGGGAACTTTTTGTTTCGAAGGCCTACCAGGTACGAGCGACATTTTGTAGTTCCTCCCTTTGCGAACCCTGTACATTTGGAATTTGGGTAGAGCCAATAAACACGACCCCTGTATCGCAGCACGCGCCGAATCCTTGCGGTCAGATATGGTTTGGGTCAAAACGCGTTACCCTTGTCGCACTCCGCGCCCCCTGTAGGGGAGTGACACCAATAAGCTTCCTGAGTCTCCTCGCTCCAGGAGCGCTGCTATACCTCACCTACGGAATTATTTGTTGTTTGTAGAAAAAATGGTATGTCTTAGAACCAGATGAACAAGAGGATGCCCATACAGCAGGTTTACAACGGACACTAGGGTAAAGCACAACTCGCAAATGAAAACTGTGTTCGGTTTAGTGGTCTACTCCGCTTGAGGAGTCCCGTCAGCGAAACAACAGGTCTTGTTTACCAAACTGCGCTATAGAACTATAGCGGCACGCATCGACGATGTGTTATTATTTCCTGCTGCTGCTACCACTGTCAAAGAACCAGTAGGACTGCTCCTGGGGTAACTGACCGTTTGGTAACGCGTGGATAACTCTGACCCAATACGCGTCTTTTTCGTGAACCGCCGGGAAGGCAAACGAAAACCCTTACCAGAACAGCGACATATATAAAACAGTGTGCCAGGGAGCGGAATAAAACCGGGATGGACCACAATTTGGCATGGTCTCGCTCATCAAACGGCCGCCGCACAAGTAGCTGTCAACCCATGTCAGATGGCAAGCATACTAATAATAGAGGTGCTCCCTTTCTTTCTGAGGCTCTTCACCTAAGGAGCTCCAATATCACTCCCGAAAACTGATTTTCAATAAACTGGAAGATCAGCCCGATGAACAAACCCATGGACTAGGCATTAAAAAAAATGAAAATGCAAAAAAAAATGGCATTCCGACGATGTTGGGTTAAGGAGCCCCGTCCTTTAGAAACAAAAACACCAAGAAGATGAGCACGTTTTACCTTATTCCCAATTTGATATGTTGCACCGTTTTGATGCACATCAGCTTTTCCGGTCTTGGAAGGCCAACATCTACGACAATTGGCCAACCCACATCACGCGAAATGTGCCCCCATTCTCGATGACAACCAGACGATTGAGTGAACCAGGCGGTTCTTTTAACAGACATGTATTTCGCAGTAGCTTATGTGCGTGTACATATCTGTATCACCTGGGTACATGCGCAGGAAAGAGCACACTGTTGGACCTGCTGACTGGACGAAGAGCAGCAGGCCGTTGCCAGGGGGACATTATGTTCAAGGGGACGTCTATCGCCGAACAGCAGGTAACTGCCAAAATTTAAATCTTGTAATACAGATGTAGAATTCTCCGCCAAGGCCATTGTGAACGTGGCACAAGTCTTGGGCTGGCTAACCCCGTCAACGGAGGCGCACCGGACCGAAGCGGGGCACGTGTTGTAAAATTGGACTACTCGCTGTTCCGAAGCACGCTTGGGTACAAGGGGTTTGCGAATGTCGTGGGACATTGGAGCGTTCCTGGTTGCTCATAACTCGCAGTTTCCCTTTGGAACGAGTTTGTTTGCGAATGTCCCCGGGACTATGGATCGGGTGACCCCTGGCATCATCTTGCCGATGCAAAGTGTCTGTGCCTATTCCAACCCTTTATCAAGCCTTCCAGGCTCTAAGCGCGGGATGGTTAGATGTTAGAAACAAATTTGATCGCGTGTTCGATCCTACTGTTCGTCCATCCACAGGCACGTGCCATAGCTCGTGGTAAACTAGCCACGTTGTAGGCTATCATGGGGAATGAAAACTGTCAACACGAGGCGACATGCTAGAAATCAATACTGGGTCACGAAATCGTAGCTGACCCCCACTATTTCCCTGGCCGAAACGTTCCCAGCTTGTACCGAGTCTTCACATGATGCGTCACTAGCTTCCAGTGCTAGGATAACGGATAAGGCCGGCGAAGAGTTCGTACCACCGCCAGTGCTTGTCCTTGGCTCGGTTGGTCCGCTAGTCACTCTCGACAAATATATTAGTTAGAGCGGCTGGTCTCTTGGAATAATACGCTTGGGTCTGATTCTCAACGCTTGTGAAGTTCATACTTGATTATATTCTCCCTCCCAGTCACGACCCAGCAACCGCCCCCTCTACAAACAATATTCAATCAACAGGACTCCTATATCGGCAACACCGGCTACATGAGGCAGAGTAACATGGGGTTCCTGTCGGGCCTATCGGTGTTCGACAACCTGGTCTACGCTGCGATGATTCGACTGCGGGGCACCCTTGAGGACAAGCTGAGCCGAGTGCAAATGTGAGGGCTGTATCGGTTGACACAAAAATGCGCGGACATGGTATATACTTCAGTATGCAGTGTTTTAGGGCCGTTCGTTGCTGAACAGGGTAGGTCACGAGTCGCTCTCGGGTTTATGTGGGGATAATCCTACGCTCGGTGGAACGTGAGCGACGACTCAGAATACAGCCAGTACTTGTGTCGGCGACGATGTGTTGCTGGAGCAAAGCCATGCCCCAACCGAAAAGCGCACTATACTACACTACTACTACTACGAGGTTACGGTGCATGCTACGATCGGGGATAGCACGTCTGGGCCGTTTTATCTCCCACCTCTAACGGAGGGATCCTTTAAGAACTGAGCAATTCCCCCCCCACCTTTGACATTTCTTAACCAACATGTTTGTGTCGTATACCTAGGCCATAATATCGGTCATCGGACTGATCTTCCGTGTTGGTTGAAGCCATGTATTGGTGGGGGGGAGGGGGAGGGGGAGGGGCAGAGATAGCCTCAAGTGCGTCACTGCCGCACGAATATGCGGCGTTACCTCAACCATAGCGACCGTCAAAAATCATCATCCTCCGAATCAAATACGGTTCTTAAAAAATAGGGGGGTGGTGAAAAGTTCGCCGTCCATCGTAGACCCATGCTACGATAGAGGTGTTGTTCCATGATGTTGTTTCTGAGGCTCCCCACTTTAGGAGTCCCAAATCACACAGGGAAACTGGTTTTGAGTCAAATGGATGGACAGCCCGATGAACCAACCAGTGGAATAGGCGTACCAAATAAACATACTGCAAAGCAAGACTGACATTCCGACCATTTTGGGTTATAAAGCCCCGTCATTCAGACTCAAAAACAACAAAAAAACAAGGGCAACCACTATCGCAGCACGCGTCCGTAGGTTCTAATTTTTAGCGTACCTTTTAACAGCGAGCATCCTGTTGATGCTGTCACACACAGAGCCATGGGTGAGACGGATTTGGTGCGAGCCCGGAATACCGAGGCAGGCAGCCTCAGCGGGGGGCAGAAACGCCGCCTGATGCTAGCTTTGGAACTCCTGGCCGACCGGCATCTCCTCTTCTTGGACGAACCCACGTCGGGCGTGGACTCAACGTCCTCGCTCGAGCTGATGACCATCCTCAGGCGCCTCACCAAGAAGGTGGGATGCTCGCCTGGAATGTTTGTCATGGTCCTGAAGTTGGGTACAGCAGCTACCTAGAGTTACGAGTCAGACCGGTCGTACAGTAGGTGGTGGGCGTCACCTTCACGTCTCGCTATTCCTGCCGAGCAATAGCGCCTCGGACGAGGGACTAGCCTATTGCTCTGCAGTTTATTTCCGCGTTTCATTCTTTTGAGTCGAAGAGATCTACACCCCCACCTGGGAGCTGTGTTTATCACGCTGTTCTGCGCCAAACACACGAAACAAAAATCGCAATTTTCGAGAGAGGCACTGCGTCACTTGCCTGAGTAGCCTACACGCCGTAGTGACAACTGATGGGGTTACCTCCCATTCGGGTATACCACCAGTTTGGAACCGGTCCTCAAATTGGAAACAGATGGTAAAGCAGAGTTGAGGGCCCCCACGAGAATTCAGGGCTTAGGAACGGTCAAACCGGCATGCCTCGCCCATACTAAACAACTACCGGTAAGGAGTTGCTCGTTGCTGATAAGAGCAACGTGTGGTGTTTTGAGCTATTGTTGAACTTTGTCAGCGGGTGATTCTGACCCCAGAGTAGCCACTGTATCTCAATTGGGTGTTTGCGAAGGTAGCACTGTGACCATGCATGAACGTTCGTCCAAGAGACTATTAGAACGTCGTAAGCGCATGCGCGCCGTCCCTCCAACTGGCGTTGTTGTAGCACCCAAAGCTCGTGAGCACCATCCCTCGAACTGGTGCACAGTGGGCGTGCACGTCTCGACTTAATGGAGTTGCGAACGGGGCTACAATCAGCAAGCGAGGCCATCCGCAGTAACAACAATGTACATTCTTGCTCATTTGAGAAGCAGCGTCAACGCACGACGCTGACATGCCGCTGCCCAGGTCACTATCGTCGTGGCTATACACCAGCCCAGCCCGGAGATCTGGCGGCTCTTCTCCCACTCCATCCTCGTCAAAAGCGGCAGGGTTGTGTACTGTGGGGCTGCCGTCGACGCGTTGAACAGGATTACCAGGTGTGGAGCGCAATTCGCCGACCATTCTTTCTCTGCAGTGCTACCCCGACAAACGGTATAATGTACGTAGGTCGACGAAAGGGTATAACCCGTTCAAGCGGCACCCTCTTCACGGAATCTCTGTTGAGACTGCACCCGTGCTTTGCCGACGGATTTCGTGGAATCAGGGAAGGCAGGGCAACTGTTGCAATGTCGAACAATGATGCAATGCGTCGGAGGTATCACTGCCTAGATCGCATATACATAGATAATGTGCTGCCGTCCTAATATGCTACGCAGCACCTGTACAGTACATACCCAATGCCAGAAGTCAGCCTTAGACGCGTGCTACGATAGAGGCAGCACTTGTTTGCATTTTTTGTTTCTGAATGACAGAGCTCCTTGACCCCAAATCGCCAGGGTGTCGTTTTTGTTTTGCAAAATGATTAGTTTGAATACCTAGAGTATGGGGCTTTTAATCGGGTTGCACTTTTCATTGACTCAAAAACAACCTGTGGGTTAAGTCCGAAGCTCCTAAAGTGAGAAGCCTAAAAAAAAAACAGGTGCACCTCTATCGTAGCACGCGTCCTGAGATGCCACAATTTCCGACTCTCACCTGGTACCCAGAGCGGATCCTACCTGCCGGAACGATCTAGATCATCAAGTAGAAATCGATGAGTATGCCTGCCATCTTCATAGACTATGATATCAATCAACGTCGACGTCAACCGGAATCGTGATACTGTCTCGCACGTGACCCGTTAACCACCCCTCCACTTCCCGAAGCATGCGTGCCGCCGACGTTCCAACCCCTGTCGCTGTCTCTGCCCCTGACACCCACGACAACAACGATTGCGTTTCTTGGTATCTCCCAGGTATCCTCTCAGACCTCTCAACCCTCTCAACCCTTTTCCACACGCGCAGTTTGTACTACTCACCAAACTACGAAACTTGTCAAGTAACAAAGGCCTGCATACAACAGACAGCCTGGATATTGACACAACCACCTTTTTTTTTGCGTGCTTGCATCACAAAAAACATGCTTGGCGCTATGCGTCACGCACTCGTCTGGTTCGATCACGACATCAATGTTACAGTAACGTGGGGAGCGTGAGAACAACAAGCACACATACCCTGGCGAAAATCATTTTGATTCCGGCATGTGACCCATGCTACGATAGAGGTGCGCCCCTTTTTTTCTGAGGCCTCTTCACTTTAGGAGCTCCAATATCACACACCCCAAAACTGTTTTGGAGTAAACTGGAAGGGCAGCCCGATGAGCAAACCCGCGGACTAAGCAATAAAGAAAACCATATTGTTAAACAAGAATTAAATTCTGACGATTTTGGGTTAAGGAGCCCCGTTATTCAGAAACAAAAAAAAAGCCAAAACGTGCAACCTCTATCGTAGCACGCGTCCTATATGGTTTTTTGTATCGCCCCGGTCTACCGTCGGTGGCGTTGTCCAGGTACGGATCGACCACAAAAACATCGACGATGTCCATGCGCGAGAGGAAAGGTTCAACGACACCAGGAACAACAACTCAGGATCCCCGAGGCCTGCCAGTCAGAATGGAACGAATCACCAAAACGTGGGCAGCACTCTCGAGGTGACCTATTTGGCGCAGCACCTACGTTCATAATTGTTTTTTCCCGCCGTACTTTGATATCATGATTTTTCAAGTCGTCTCCTTCAAGTAAATCAATAAAAACACAAACTCGAACCTCAAACTAATTGGTTCCATCCACCCCCCTCCCCAACATGTACATTTAGCATAGCTCATAAATAACCCCCCACCCTCCCCCGAGAAATCGCCATTCGACTACGGGCATGCACCAATTTGAGTACC
>JAYJME010001001.1:0-18378 GCA_036873775.1 Costaria costata | reverse complement strand
CCTCAGGCTGATCAGGTCTGGATCAACTACGTCAATCATTGGATTGAACTGAAAAAAGCTAATGGCTTTATTCAGCAGACAGCTGAAAAATGGGGCTTGAACTAAACACAAGCCAGTTAGACCTAGCGGGTGCAAACTGCACCCGCTTAGGCTTATGCAGCAAATATCAAAGCAGTGCCCGCGATAACAAGCGCTGCACCTACCCAAGCAGTCGGCGCTGGACACTCCCGCGTCAACCACCACAGCAGTGGCAACTGCAGTACAGGTGACGTTGAAGACAAGGTAGATACAATACCAACCTCCCCTCCGCGCAACGCGAACAGCAACAGCGTCATTCCGATTGCCATGCCAATAAAACCTGTCAGCGCGACCTTACTGATTAGCTGCAAAGAATAATCACCGCGCCTTTTGAAAGCTTGCACTGGAAGCGCCATCAGCAACGACAAGCCCATCGCCCCTACTCCCACACGAATTGCAGATGCCGCAACAGGATCTACTCCCGCCAACATAACCGGACGCGCAGTCAAAGAACCCAGAGCCTGTGACAAGGCAGCTATCAAACCCAGCAGTACACCAACCCAGAGTGCCCCGCGAACTTCTTCCCAAGAATTTAGCTGCGATTTTCGTTTTCCAAAAATGACCGCCAAAACAACTCCTGCAACAGTCAGCACAATTCCCAGCACAGACTGCAAAGGCAGCGCCTCATCCAACCACCACCAACCCAACAATGCCGCCATAGGGGCATTGGTGCCAAACAAAATAGAAGTGCGACGTGGGCCCAGACGATTGAGTGTTAAAAACAGTGCAGTGTCGCCAAGAAAAACCCCGATAAAACCCGAGAGCACTAGCACCCAGAAAGTTGAAGCATCAATACTGCTCCAACCGCCTGTGAAATAAGCCACGACAGCCAATAAACTGAAGACGAAGCTAAGGCGTACTCGATTAAAAGCAATGGCACCCAGATGCTTTGCAGGACCTGCAGAGATAAAGCCAGCGATTGCCCAGCAGCTCGCAGCGCCCAGGGCGGCTGCTAGATAAAAATCCATGGTGATGTGTACTGGTGACTAAGCGAGCACACAAATGTAAGCCAGATGATGAATAACTGCCAACAAAAAAACGCCTCGGGCAAACCCGAGGCGTCGATTAAAGCAAAGCCAGTTTTGGCTACTTTGCCATCAGTGCGTTGGCGGTATCAAGACAGCATCGATAACATGGATGATGCCGTTACTCGCTGGAACATCTGTCACTACCAGTTTGGAGTGCTGAACAAATACATCGTGGTCTCGCGCAGTGAAGACTAAAGCATCACCGTTAGCAGCGTGTACTGGCTGCCCTAACAAAGAGGCGACTGATGCGCTGTCGACAACTGAACCAGCTAGCACGTGGTAAAGCAAAACATCAGTCAAGCGATCTTTGTCGGCAATCAAGTGCTCTAGTGCGCTGCTTCCAAGTGCCGCAAATGCTGCATCAGTTGGAGCAAAAACCGTAAACTGCTGGTCAGCACTATCGAGCAGCAGCTTCAAGTGCCGCTACCAAGGTGCTGAAACCCTGAGCTTTGGCTACATCCACGATACTACCAAGTGTTGCTTCTTCTTCCTTAGCTGGTGGCAGTAGAACCGTATCGATCACGTGGATGATGCCGTTGGTGGTCACGATATCTGTTGCTGTGACCTGCGAATCGTTGATAAACAAATTGCCGCCATCAAGTACCAGTGCAAGGGTATCGCCGTTTGCCGCTTCGACACTTTGCCCCGCCAGTGAAATCGCTGTGGCAGCATCTACCGCTTGGCCAGGCAGGACGTGATAGAGCAAGATGTTAGAAAGTGCTTCTGGGTCAGCCAAAAGAGCATTTATCGCTTCGTCACCCAATTTGGCGAAAGCTTCATCAGTAGGTGCAAAAACTGTGAATGGCCCTTCTCCCATTAAGGTCTGATCCAAGCCTGTTGCCTGCAAGGCTGCAACGAGTGTATTGAAAGAGCCCGCTGCTTGCGCTGTCTGTACGATATCCGACTGAGCAGAATCGCTGGCATCTGCGTCGACAGGTGGAATGAGCACGGTGTCTATCACGTGGATAACACCGTTACTTGCACCTACATCGGCCGCGATGACTTCAGCGTTGTTGATGAAAAGTTTGCCGTCATCGACGTTCACCATAAAAGCGTCGCCGTTTGCGGTATCAACCGACTGGCCATCTAGCTGCAGGGCTGCTTCAGCTTGAACAACTGCATCTGGGACAACGTGGTAGAGCAAGATATCGCTCAACGTATCGGGGTCGTTTAGGAGGCTGTTTATAGTGTCCTGACCCAGTTTTTCGAAAGCTGCGTCGGTAGGTGCAAAGACAGTGAAGTTGCGCGACTCATCTGCGAGTACCGCATCCAACCCTGTAAGCTGCAATGCCGCCGCCAAAGTATTGAAGCTACCTGCGGCCACCGCGGTGTCTACAATATTATTGGGCCCCAGGGCTGCGCTCTGTGTCGCAGGATCGGAGCTATCCAGTGCTCTAATTGATGTACTGGTTTCATCGCAGGCGACTAGCCCTAGGCTCATCATGCCAGCCAATAACAACGCTTTTTTGTTTCTCATAGTCTTTCTCCCAATTTTAGGTTTGCACTCGAAAGTGCTTGGGTAGAAAGTTAAGCCTTGATACGTGAAGCAAACGTGAAGAACTGATTAATCAGTCAATAAAATGTCAATCACCATACTTTTTAGCGATGGCGACAAAGCCAGATTCGGTTGCAACAAATGCATCTACAACTCGGGGATCGAAGTGACTGCCCTTACCCTCTAAAATAATCGCGCGTGCTTGTTCATGAGTCATAGCCTCTTTATAAACACGCTTACTCATCAAAGCATCATAAACATCGGCCAGGGCCATTAGTCGAGCAGACAACGGAATGCTTTCTCCGGCTAGTCCAGACGGATACCCGGAACCATTCCATTTTTCGTGGTGATTCAATGCGATTTCCTGCGCCAAACAAAGAAACGCTGATGCTTCATTTCCCTTTGCAGCAGTAGCCAGTGCGTCACGACCTAAACGAGCGTGTGTGCGCATGACGGCAAACTCTTCATCGGTGAGTTTGCCAGGTTTTAGTAAAATGTGGTCTGGAATTCCTATCTTACCTACATCGTGCAATGGGGCTGACTTGTATAACAATTCAACAAAGGCAGGCGTTAACTCACGCGAGAAATCTGGGTGTGCGCTTAACCACTCAGCAAGTATTTTTATATAATACTGAGTTCTAATAATATGCAGGCCTGTCTCATTATCCCGCGTTTCGGCCAATGACGACAATGCGCGAATGGTCAAATCGCGTGTCGCTGATAACTCGCGGTGCCCCTCTTCCAATGCTGAAAGTGTGTCGTTGATGTAGGCGGAAACCTGAGTCATTTCATCATTGCCCACATCTTGTATGCGTTTTTGTAAGCTACCCTTGGACACTTCAGCCAGTACAGCTGACTGGCGTGCCAGGCGTAGACTTAAATTATGGCTATAGCTCAGCACCACATTTGCAGTGGATCCCAACATCAAAACTAACACCACAAGAAATTCGAAGGCTATGTAAACAGGAGCAAGCACGTCATCAACTTCACGATTGGAACTCAGCAACCAATCCATATCTTTTACCACTAGGAGCAACATCACCACAGCCAACCCAGTACCCGCCACACACACAAAAACAAGTATTCGTTTTCCAAGTGATACGAATGGGACGTTAGGGCTAACAGGCTCGGCTAAATTGATCGATCGCCGTTCTTCAAGAGCTGCAGAGTCTAACGAGGCAAACAAGCCGAGTAGAGCAAAACCGAAAATCATCTTCAACGCAGAGCCAAGAGGAAAACTGTAGTTAACCCAATAAAACGCAGTTAACAAAACCCCCCCGATGAGATACAAACCGAAATCTACTTGGATAGCGGAGAGCATGCGTTGCTGACTGTTGGTGCCGTTGACATACCGCTGGTATACCGCAGGGCGCAATAGAGCCATCGCGGCGAACACTAAACAAATCATGAGTAAATTATCTAAGAATTCTAGAGAATCCACATACGGACAAACCTGCCCCCCGTACACACTGAGTGACACGATAGCAACCAGATAGTGGCCATATAGTCGGCCATGTCTGCTGTGGTCCACGGCGTCCGAATCGACTGGGCTGAAGAGGGCTTGAGTGATCTGTGAAGACATATTAAATACACTGCCAAAACCTGCTCACACGTGTTGTCGTGATCTCAGCAGATAACTTAAAGGTTATGACACCAAATCTGGCATCTGTACCAAAGCCTCAGCGGCCAACCGCATAGGCTCTTTAAGTGTTAGCAGTGCACAAATATACTTGTGCTTACAGCTCAATCCAAAATGCTCAGTGGATCAAACCCATCCAGCCAATTCTTCTGAGGCAATCGTATGGAACAAATCGATTGCTTCCGGACTTGCATTTAAACAAGGTATTAACTCGAAGGATTCGCCACCCGCCTCAAAAAAAGCATCCCGTGCTTCAAGCGCAAGCTCTTCTAATGTCTCTACGCAGTCGGATACAAATGCAGGTGCTGCAACCATCACATGCTTTACCCCAGACTCAGCGAGCTTGATTAACGTAGGCTCCGTGTATGGCTGTAACCACTCAGCTTTGCCAAAACGTGATTGAAAGCTCATTTGCAGCTTTTCTTCACTCCACCCCAGGTACTCCCGCACCAGCCTTGTGTTTTTACAACAGTGGCAATGGTAGGGGTCGCCAAGCTCGAGGTAGCGCTTAGGAATACCGTGATAGCTCATCAACACAACATCTGGCTGCCAGCTACTTGCTTCTACATGGCGGCGAATACTGTCGCCCAACACTTGAATGTATTTTGGGTGATCATAATACGCAGGCATCGTTCGAATCGCTGGCTGCCAACGCATGGCCTTCAGTGCAGAGAAGGTTTTGTCGTAAACAGTGGCCATTGTGGTCGCACTGTACTGCGGGTACAAAGCCATTACCAAAATACGCTGACAACCTTGTTGTTTTAGAACATCTAGCTTTTCAGCAATTGATGGTTTGCCGTAGCGCATACCCCAATCAACCACCACTGTGTCCTTGTCAAAACGCTCCGCCAGTGCCTCTCCTTGCTCACGCGTATAGCGCCGCAACGGGGATTCATCAGTGTCTTTGAACCAAACCTTGTCGTAGGCTGCGCCCGTTTTTTTGGGGCGAATAGTCAAAATCACACCCTGCAAAAGCGGCTGCCAGATCAACCTCGGGATCTCTATGACACGCGTATCACTTAGGAACTCACTCAAATATCGACGGATTGACCAGTAATCGGTGCCATCAGGCGTGCCTAGATTGACCATCAGCACGCCAACTTTTGGTTTGTGCTGTGGCGGATGATCTGCGGGTATTTGGTGTGGGGGCCGAGCGACGGGAAGAGACATAGAATAGCTCTCGTTCAAAAAGAGAAAATATTAGCACAGGCGGAAAAACACCGTGTGCGGAGAATAGTTTAGATAAGGCTTTGCGCCCAGAGTGATGGCTAAGCGCTAATCACTTCGATGTTTAGGCCTTCGTACTGCATTGGAGGTTCAAAAAAACTGGTGATTAAATGAAAGTTCTCTGCCGTGTCAAACTTTGCACGTTCTGGCTTCTCGGTGCGGCGCTGCTGCAGTTGGCTCAGGCACTGCTCGTCGCTAAGCTCCAGATAAAACATCCGGTGCGGTGCACCAGCTGATTGTGCAATTTCAAGAAACCACTGCCGTTGCTGCTGGGTGTTGCCAGGGAAGTCCATCACCACGTCACCGCCACACTGTAAAATATTTTGCACGTGAGGCTGCAACACAGACTTCAACAGCATCGAGAACTTTTGATAGTCCTGCAGCGCGCGTATCTGTTCGGGGTACAACGCCGTTAACCACTCATCTTCCGCGATCAGCACTGCTTTTTGCTCAGCGGCAAAAGCCTCTGCTTTGGTTGATTTTCCCGCCGCCATTTTGCCGCAGAAAAAAACTAGAGTTCCACACTGTGCCATCAAATCCCTCACTAACTTCTACTGTGTTGCGCATACCGAACCAAACTCGGTTCACTGCCTCAGCGTTTTTTCTTAACCACTTGTTTGTCTTTGCTCTTTTTCTTTGTGCCGGCCGCTTTGCCCGAACCTTTCTGGTTTTTTGGACCTCGGTAGCTGCCCAAAAGCTCATCGATGCGGCGGCGGCGAAATTTTTGATCCAAATATCGCTCTACGGCAATAAACAAATTCCACTCGGTATGGTCGACTAGCGAGACAGCTCGCCCAGTCGCGCCAGCTCGCCCTGTTCTGCCAACGCGATGGATGTACTGATGTGCTCTGCGTGGCATGTCGACATTAATGACCAATGACACACCAACAACGTCTAACCCTCTGGCAGCAACATCTGTAGCGACCATAACCTGCACAGTGCTTTCGCGCAGTAATCGCACAGCACGCTGTCGCTGCTTGGTATCTAGTTCGCCGTGCAAAGACGTTGAGCGAACGCCTAGTGCTTGCAACTTATCGCCAAACACCTGCGCTCGTTCTCTAGATTTACAAAAAGCTAGAATACAACCACCGTCGTGGTCTTGTGCAAGCCGTGCCAACAATGCAAGCTTGTGTTTGTCGTCATCAGCGGTTATTACCTCATGGCGAATCGCTGCTTGTGCGCGACCTGGGTCATTCAGCTGCACACGTTTGGGCTGACTCAATACCGCTTCTTTTACGCGGCGCATAGCCCCGCCGCTTAAAGTGGCGCTAAACAATAAACCTTGTCGCTCAGCTGGGCACGCTGCTGCAAGCCCGAGTACCGTCTCGGCGAAACCCATATCGAGCATGCGATCTGCTTCATCGAGAATCAGAACGCGCACATCGTCGAGCATGTCGGGCTGTGCTTCAATTTGTTCGGCTAGTCGGCCCGGTGTGGCGACCCATAAGCCACCACGCCTAAACAGCGAGCGCTGCTGAACTTTAAAATCTTCACCGCCAATGACCAGGCGCACATCCACACCCACAGCGCTTGCAAGTGGCCGTGCAACTTCGCTTATTTGCTGTGCCAACTCACGTGTCGGTGCCAATATAAGTGCACGCTCTGACGTCGCGGCACGCGCTAAACGCATCAAGGTCGGCAGCAAAAATGCCAATGTTTTTCCGCTGCCCGTCTCGGCACCAACCATCAGGTCTAGGCCTGCTAAAGCATCTGGGATGGCGGCGGTTTGCACTTCGTTAGGTGCTTCGATGCCATCGACAAGCAGTGCTTTTACAAGTTCATCCGACACGCCCAACTCGGCAAAGCTTTTAGCAGGCTCAACGATAAGCTCTGGCTCTGCTAGTTCAGGTGACTCCGATGACTCCGATGACTCCGATGACTCCGATTCTATTGTCACACTAACTTCTGGTTTTATTTCCAGCGGTGATTTTTCCACGGCGTCTTTGGCTGCCTTATCGGAATCTTGCTGTTCACCCGCCATCACTTGTCCCCTGCTTGCTGCGTTTCGGCAATCAATCGAAACAACTCTCGTGCACTTTTAGGTGCTTTGTTCTGTTCGGCCTCTTTGCGCGCGTTACGGGACAATTGCCGCAATCGCTGCGTATCAGCTGAAGGGTGTCGCTGCAGGATCTGTTGCAACGCTGAGTCGTCTCCAGCGAGCAATTGATCGCGCCATTTCTCTGCGCGGTGAAAAGCAGCGACGCCCAACTGGTGAGGACGATGCAAGCTCTCTAGTCGTTCCCGCAAGATGTCGACGTCTTCATCCACCAATAGCTTGGCGACATAACGTAAGTGTCGCGCTAGAGCCCTCGGCACCAAACGCTTGCCTTCTAACAGTGCGTCGAGGGTGTGCGGAGCCAACGGCCATTGAGCCAGCACCTTGCCAGAGACCGCTGTCAATTCACGACCCAGATCATGTACAGCCCGCATATCACGCTTGAGCTCGCCACGACTGACATATTCAATCTCTTCTTCTTCGTTGTCGTCATCAGGGGTCGAGTCGTCATTCATGGGTTATTCGCTGTGGGTAGGGAGCGGCGCCATTCTACCCCGTCCAGCACTTCCCCGCTAACAAGCTTGTCTGCTACAGCGCTTTCGTCTGGCCACACTGCTCAATTCACCACCACCAGTCTACTATTTATACACGCGACGATTAGCTCACATTGGGCGAGAATCCACTCGCTCTATCCGCTTCAAGGGAGTTCCTATGTCAGATCAGAACATCGACGAGAGCATGTCAGCCGGCAGCGATTCGTTGTTGCAGCTCAACGCCAAAGAGGCACGCGTGCTCGGCGCCCTTATGGAAAAGGAACGCACCACCCCAGAAGCCTACCCACTTACTCAAAATGCGCTGACCAGTGCCTGCAACCAGAAGAGCAGTCGCGAACCCGTGATGGCGCTGAGCCCTGGCGAAGTTGGTCACACGCTGCGGGAGCTCGAAAACAGAGGCTTGGTACAGACAGAAACTGGTTCACGCAGCGAGCGCTTCAGCCAACGCCTTGGCCAAGAGCTTGCGATGAATCAAAAGCGCCAAGCTTTAATTTGCCTGCTGCTTTTGCGGGGGCCACAAACTTTGGCAGAACTACTAACGCGCAGCGCGCGGCTGACACAATTTGAAACAGCAGAAGACGTGCGCTTAAGCTTGCTTAAATTAATTGAACGCCCTGCTCCACTGGTGACACAGCTAGAACGGCAAAGCGGACAACGTGAAGAGCGCTATGCCCATCTACTGAGCGGAGCACCAAGTTCAAAGGCGGTAGCGCACACACTCGACAATGCCATTGCTGCGGCACCAAGCAATGATGGCGCAGCAGAGCTTAAAGCTCGAATTGAGCAATTAGAAGCAACCGTGGCAGAGATAAAGCGACAGTTAGGAATAGAAGATGTAACAGAATTGGTGCAGCCAAAGACCGAAGAGGGTGATCCTTAGCGATTTAAGTTGCTAGATGCTTAACCGACAGCGGCGTGTTGGCGGCTGAGCAGTTGGCAAAACTCACGTCCAACAGAGGCTAAGGAGCCGTCGTTGTGCAAGCAGAGAGCGCCTTCAATATCACAGCAGGCGTACTTTTGGCCGCGCTTGATACGATCCGCAATCTCGAATTCGTCTTCGCCACTGCGTGCGACTAGTCGCTCAAGCAGGTTTTCTTCAGATGCGCTTACGACAACTGGCACGAGATTGGGGATAAGTGCTTGGGCTTCTGGCAAATAGGCA
Source organism: Costaria costata (assembly GCA_036873775.1). Taxonomy (NCBI): domain Eukaryota; class Phaeophyceae; order Laminariales; family Agaraceae; genus Costaria; species Costaria costata. The sequence continues at coordinate 9,199 of JAYJME010001001.1, read as the reverse complement.
CGAGAGCCGTTAACTACCACGTCAAATCCAGCGCGCAAATCGATCAGCACAGATTTGTCGATGGCATAACTCAGGCCGTGAGCTTGCCAGCACATCAGGTAGTCGCCGCGCTCGGCACGTTTAAGGAATTCAGTTTTGTTGAGCGGCATATGCTGCTCATTACGGCCATCAGGCGGTCGAGTGATATATCGGCGCGCGAACACTATGCCATCGGAACGGCTTAGATATGACTTTGCGTATCCAATTAAACTATCCTTCCCGCTACCTGAAGGACCGACTACAAAATATAGTTTTCCTGACACGCTGACTACCTTGCTTGATGCGAGACTGCCGAAGCATTTTGCCTCAACCGAGCGATGAGAACTAGTTGTTAAGGGCAAAACATTAAAAATAATTCACAAACACCCTAGTGTTACGCAACAAGTCACACAATTTAAACTAAACGCTGGACAACAAGGGCCTGATCTGATGAGCAAACAACCCGCACTACCTTTTGTTATCGCACACCGCGGCGCCAGTGGCAGCGCACCTGAGAATACGCTCGCTGCGATTCGAAAGGCAGCCGAACAAGGTTGCCAGTGGATAGAGGTCGACGGCACCGTGACGGCCGACGCACAGGCTGTATTGCACCACGACGACAATATTGATCGCTGTTCTGACGGTTCAGGGCTTGTGCTCGCTCAATCACTGTCTGACCTGCAAACGCAGGACTTCGGTCAGTGGTTTGACGCCTCTTTTAGCGGTGAGCGCATACCTACCCTCGCCGAATGCGCCGCCTTGTGTGAAAAACTCGAGTTGGGCTGCAATATGGAGATAAAAGTCGTCGACGGCTGGGAAGAACCAACAGCAGAAGCCGTCTGTGCCGCAGTGCAGAATAGCTGGTCAGCCAACACCCCCATCGTCTTCTCCAGTTTTAACGCTGCTGCACTTGTTGTAGCCAAGAAACTATTACCAGACATCCCACGCGCTTATTTGGCAACGGTGATTCCACGCGACTGGGAACAAAAGCTAAAAGAGACTGGGAGCACGGCCATGCATTGCGGAGACACGGTGGTGTTGAATCAGAAAGCTGTTCAGGAGATAACAGACGCAGGATATCCACTGCGGGTGTACACAGTGGATGAACCCACAAGAGCTGCCGAACTGCGCAGTTGGGGAGTAGAAAGCATCTTTACAAATCATCCGGATCGGATGTTGGGGATTGCTTAAATTTGCACGCTAAGACATTGAACTAAGGCCTAATTGAAAATAATTGCTATCCCTTCGGGGTCTGTTTGTGTGCGACGCCGTTGTTACTTCTAAACACCAAGTGAAACGTGGAAACCCGACGTTATTAAGCAAAAGTTGAGGGTTTTTGAGTGCGCTTCCGAACAAATTTACGGCGGAGCTCGAATTGAGACTCCGCTGATATTCTGGAGAGCTATTGCTCCCAGCCAGCCTGAGCAGGCACCCTCACTTTCACGCTTCAGTATTACCAGATAGCTTGGCAATACCTCCTCCGCTTGGTGTGGACGTTAGTTCATTTTCAATCAGCTCCACGCACTGGAATGGGTGCATCTGGATTTGGGCTATAGAACTTCTGAACAGCAAACGAAGCTGCCGCAATCGCAACACCGATAGCATCTGACAACAAACCACCTTGCATCATGAACAAGGCTGCGACTACCAAGGCAAGTCGTATGAACCACACCGCTCTTCGCCCGACAAACCAGCCTTGTACGCCAGACGATAAGAGAAAGACACCAACGATAGCAGTGACAGCTGCCTGTAAGACACTCAACCACGGGCCATCCATGAGTAATGCACCGTTGTAAAAGAACATGAACGGCACTATAAAAGCTGCGATTCCAATCTTAAACGACGCCACAGAAGTTTCCATCGGATTAGCACCGGATATACCTGCAGCTGCATAGCTAGCCAATGCCACAGGCGGTGTTATGGCTGAGAGCACAGCAAAGTAAAACACAAAGAAATGCGCGGTGAGCTGCGGGATCCCGAGTTGTACTAATCCAGGAGCGACCACTGAAGCGGCCACTGCATAAGCAGCTGTTGTAGGCATGCCCATACCTAATAGTATGGCTATACACATGGCAAAGAATAGCGCTAACAATTGCGAAGCATCGGCAATACCAAGCAACACAGCAGAGAAGCGAGCACCAACGCCAGTTAAGGAAATAACACCCACAATGATACCGGCACAGGCACACACAGCAATAATCTGAATAGACATAATGCCTGCCAGTTCAAATGCCTTAGCGATTGAGCGAAGCCCCATGCGATGAGGCGTAAGCCATGACACCGCCGCTGCAGCAATGGTTGCTAAAGTACCTGCACGAATAACAGAATAACCAGCAAACAATGCGTAAATCAAAATGATGATAGGCAGGAATAAATAGACCTGACGCAACATATTACCTAGCTTGGGTAGCTCGTCTTCACGCATGCCGCGCATGCCGAGCTTTGCAGCTTCGAAGTCGACCATGAAATAAACAGACACAAAGTACAACACGGCAGGAAGAATTGCAGCAACGGCAATTTCCGTATAAGGAATACCCGTTATCTCCGCCATAATGAAGGCACCTGCACCCATGATAGGCGGCATAATCTGACCACCGGTTGATGCGGCGGCTTCGACCGCGCCAGCAGTTTTGCGGTGATACCCCACTTTCTTCATCAAGGGAATAGTAAGCGAGCCCGTCGCTACCACGTTGCCCGCAGATGTACCGTTAATCATGCCCATTAGACCTGAGGCAAAAATCGATACCTTTGCAGGTCCCCCACGTGTGCGGCCAGCAGCAGCAAACGCGAAGTTAATAAAATAATCACCCACTTTCGAGGCTTGCAAAAAGGCCGCGAAAATAATGAACAGAATAATGTAAGTCGACGACACCGCAGTTGTGGGACCGAGTATTCCCGCGTCGGTATATACCTGCGAAAAAAATCTTGCCCAGTCGATTCGCGGTGAATTCAAGAATCCAGGTAGTAGGTGTCCAACAAAAACGTAAACAAGAAAGATACCGGCAATAGCGATCAGCGCCAATCCAGTAACGCGTCGAGTCAGTTCCATGATGAGGGCTGTTCCAGCTACAGCGGCTAACGAGATACCGATGGGTGCGAATGGCGTACCTGTGGAATTTCTCATCAAGGTGCCATAAATGGTGACGAGATAAATAGCAACCGCCACTGCGCAGACGCCCAGAACTATGTCAGGCAATGAGAAACGATCACGAGGCACACGATTCAGCCAGCCAAGTATTATTCCACCAAAAGTAGCTGCCAGCAGTGGTATGCCGAACCAGTAAATCTCGGGCGTTCGGTACTCCGCTGCTATACCGTTCCACATAGCGCCGTCAGAGATCCGCAAGCCAAAACTAATAGCTGCGCCACAAGCGACTAGCGCAAAGCCCAAAAGGACCCAAGAGCAAACGGTAAAGGCCTTATTCGGTTTTGTAGAAGGTTCAACGAACGTCAAGCGCGAGCTGAATAAAAGGAATCCAAGAACCAGCGCACCAGCGACGTGAACAATTCTGAAATTCCAAGTCTCGAGCGGGAAGCTTGGAAGAAAAGGAAGATCAAGCCCGGTCATTTCAGATAGGGACAGGCCATTGAGTGCTGCCATGTGGAAGGCGGCGTAGAGACCAGCAACCGTTGCCATAAGAATGAAACGCCAACCCGCGAACAGGCGTCGATTAACCTCTATAGGCTCTTCGTCAGCGCCTTCTAAAAGGACCACCGTATCTTTATCGTCAACAGTCTGATCGGTCATCTGCACGCGCTCCTGAAAATTAATATTGTTTTGCCACAAGCGCAGCTAAGGATGTCACGCTTAAAAATGTGGCAGGTTTTCACTTGAAACATGCACCGGGGATTGATTACCCCGATGCACTAGTCAAAAGCCCCTCGCGACAGCACGAGGCTCTATCAAATCACATGCCGAAGACCATTTCGTCAGGGATTTCAGCACCGGCATTTTCACGGAACCACTTAGCAGCGCCTGGGTGCCACATAAGAACGTTGTTCTTTTCCCAGTTCTCTGGAAGTGTTGAAGCACCGGCTTTGTGGATACTGACCATGCGCTCGTTGTCTGACATAACAACATCAACCACAGCCTCTACGAAACTTGCTGGCAGATCACAGTTGGCAATGGAGAAATTCCACATAGAGACAGAGCGTGCGTCTTCAGTAAGCGTTGTATAGGTGCTGGCAGCGATGCTGAAGCCTGCAACTGGAAACGCTTCCTGAATTTTCGACTGCTCTTCTTCAGTGAATTCAATGATGTTGACGTCAGTCTGAACTTCCAACTGACTGACAGCTGGCACTGGAACACCTGCTGCAAAAGCTATGACATCAAGCAGTCCATCCTGCAACTGACTACCCAAGTCGGTCCAACCGCCATTACGACGCTCAAAATCAACACCCAAAGTCTCCATCATGCGAGGAAAGTAGGTATCAGATGTAGAGCCAGCAGGTCCGAAACCAATTTTTGCACCAGCAGGGATATCTGCAATGGTTGTGATGCCTGAAGAAGTTAGAGCCGTCACTGAAAAAGGCGTTTGGTACATCGGGAACATGGCACAGGCGTTATTCATTTCAAGACCTGGTGCAATGGGATTAGTGCCACCCAGCGACTCGGCTGCAGGTCCCATGGTGGTCATGCCGAATGAGGCGTCGCCAGTGTGGACAAGCGCCATATTCTGCATTGGCCCACCTGTGACTTCAGCACCACCTGAAAGACCCAGTTCTTGAGCAACCAAATTGGCCCAGCCCGAGCCATATGCGAAATAAGTTCCACCTTGTGAGGCGGTGCCAACGGTGAAGCTTTCTGGCCAACCCGTGCGATCGGCATCTTGCGCCTGAACACTCGCACAACCCAAAGTCAGTACAGCTGCTGAAATTACTAGACTTGATTTCATTTTTTCCTTTCCTCTTTTGTAGTGAGAGCACTGATCAGATATGACTAGGTTTTGCGCCATTTATTAGCGTCATCGCTATCGTGCTATGTAATATAATACTTTACTAGGCAATGAAAATGCAGCACTGACTCCGGCGGATGTTCGCCTACACCCTTAATATTGCTGGCGGATATCTGCCAATTGTGGCGAATAGCCCCACGAATAACCTTTAAGCAAGTTACTCTTCACCACGTAATGCACTGACATGCGCCAGCGATGGTGGCGCAAAAGGCGGTACCTAGCTATTAATTTACAAACTGAAAGTATCAGTCCGAATAGACCCAAAGCACGTTCGTTGCGGCGCCCCAGCAACGTGATTTTGCTGATTGGGATCATGGCAATCGCAGGGATTGCCATCGGAGCAATGCAGTGGACGGAAACGCGCCTGCGTCGAGATGCCAACATTGACTTGCTAAGCGAGCGAGAGCTCATCAGCAACAGTGTGGATCGCCTACGTCATCTTCCAGTTGCCGTTGCCCACCACCCTCATATCATCGCCTCATTGGCTAGTGTCGGCGCGCCAGAGTCTGAAGCACAATTGCAATTGGACTCCTTATCCAACAAATATCTGCAGACGGTTAGTGAGGCCTCAGGCACCAGCTTGCTCTACGTTATTGATGTTGAAGGGCGAACTCGTGCAGCTAACAATTGGCGCCGTGCTGATTCCTTAGTTGGTAACAGCTATCAGTTCAGACCCTATTTTCAAAATGCTATGCAGGGCGAGGAAGCTCGATATTTTGCCGTAGGCGTCACCACAGGAGAGGCTGGCTACTACTTTGCTCAACCCGTACGCTACAGAGAAAAAATTGTAGGAGTTGCCGTTGCAAAACTGGAGCTCGAGTCCTTGCAACAACAATGGCTGGATAAAAAACCGCACAGCCTTTTAATCGACGAGTATGGCGTGGTGATCCTCAGCAGCAATCCCGAATGGCGTTACCGGAAGACCCGCACGCTTTCTCATGAGCAGCTCGCTGATCTTGATAGTCAGCGCAAATATGCCAACCAAACTCTACAAGCACTAAACACAAGTGGTGGCCCGACAGCTTCGAAGCTACGTATTGATGGCTCATCATTTCTGAAAACAACAGTTACTCTGCCTCTTCAGACGTGGCAGCTTACGCAGCTCACCCCCATGGCCCCTGTCTACAATGCAGGCATCGTGGCCACACTTGTCAGCGGATTGCTGGCCGGTTTTAGCGTTGCGATTTTCCTCTATCGTCGTGAACGTCACCGAAAAAACGTATTGAGTGTTGCAGCTAAAGATGCCGCAAAAATGCGCTCGATGAATAAAGAACTCCAAGCTCAAATAGGTGAAAGACGCAAAGCCGAGCAGCACCTGCGTAAAGCACAAACTGATCTTATACAGGCATCAAAGCTGGCGGCATTAGGTCAGATGTCTGCCGCGATTGCTCATGAAGTGAACCAACCGTTGTCTGCTATTCGAACCTTTAGTGCCAGTGCTAAAGTGCTGTTGGAGCGTAACAGGATTGTTGAAGTACATAAAAACCTCGATGAGATCCAAGCGCTGACAGAGAGGCTAGCCATTCTCACTTATGATTTGAAAACGTTTGCCAGAAAATCAGATGTCCCACGGGAGTCTGTCTCACTACAGCAATGCGTTGAGCGCGTTATCAGCACGCTGAACACAGACTTGCAAGAGAGACAGATAACACTGAATGTATCGGCACCCGAGTTAGCTGTAAACGTTCTCGGCAATGCAATACGAATAGAACAGGTGCTAAGCAACTTGATACGAAACGCCATGGATGCCACCGCCGATGTTGCTGTTAGTGGCGTTGTGAATCTCAGCGTTTGCCGCGAACAGGACGAGGCTGTTGTGCGTGTTAAGGACAATGGTAGCGGTATGAGCGAAGTAGATATATCACATGTCTTCGAGCCGTTTTTTACCACTAAACCCATGGGTGAAGGCGTAGGACTTGGCCTGTCAATAGCCTATGGTATCGTCGAGGAGATGGGTGGCCAGCTGCGGGTCAGAAATTCAGATGAGGGTGGTGCTATGTTTTCAGTTCGTTTTCCTTGCCATATGGAAGATCCCTTATGAGTCTTCATGTGCTGCTGATAGATGATGAACGCACAATGCGAGAGTCCATCTCACAATGGTTGTCGCTGGCAGACTGCTACGTCGAGTGTTTTTCTGATAGCGAGGCGGCATTAGCGTGCATTACTGATCGCTTCGACGGGGTTGTAGTAACTGATTTGCGCATGCCCAACGTTGATGGGATGGGCGTGTTGCGAGCGGTCATCGACATCGACCCTGATATCCCGGTAGTACTGATTACCGGCCATGGTGATATCAATAGCGCCGTAGAAGCGATGCAACACGGTGCCTACGATTTCATTGAAAAACCGTTTCAACCCGAAAGGCTTTCATCGACGATAAAGCGGGCAGGTGAGAAAAGAGAGCTGGTTCTGCAGAACCGCCAATTGCTGCAACGCTGGGAATCCGGCCGTTCGATCGAGGAACGGTTACTGGGTGAATGCGCGAGTATGAAGGCTATAAGAGAGAATATTATCCAGTTTGCCGATGTTGACGTGGATGTGCTTGTTGTCGGTGAAACAGGCACTGGCAAAGAGCTGGTTGCCCGTGCACTACATGATTTCAGCCAAAGAAATAAGCAATCGTTCAAAGTCATCGATTGCGGTTCTATTTCCCAGAATAATATTGAACAGTCATTGTTTGGCAGCGGTGACGCGGGCGTTGTTGCAGGACCATTTGAGCAGGCACAAGGCGGAACAGTGTTTCTAGACGAAGTGACGAACATGCCTGCTGAACAACAAGTTAAACTGCTGCGGGTGCTAGAGCAGCGTGAAGTCCAACGCATCGGTGAGAACTCAACGCGCGCTTTAGACATTCGTGTACTTAGTGCAGCCAATGCTTCTCTAGATAAACACGTCAGTGACGGGGAGTTTCGAAATGATCTTTTATTCAGATTGAATACAGTGGAGTTGCGATTGCCACCACTGCGTGATCGCGACGATGATTGTGTGCTGCTGTTCGAACACTTTGCCAATCTTGCCAGCGCCGGCTATCAACGGGAAATCCCCATTATCGGCAGTCATGATATTACAGCACTGCGCGCACACGAGTGGCCGGGCAATGTGAGAGAACTGAAGAATGTTGCAGAGCGTTTTGTTCTCTACCAAGTAGAGCCTGTATCTAACCTTATCTTCCCAGGCGACGCGTCAATGGATCGCCCGAGATTTGCACAGCAAGTTCAGGCATTTGAGAAATCGATTATCGAGTACGCCATGACTCAGTGCAATGGCAATATGAGCGACAGCGCTGCATACCTTGGTTTGCCACGACGCACTTTGAGTGACAAGCTGCAGAAATACGGAATCGAACGATCTGCAACCAAAAACTGACCATTCCTGAGCAGCGAAAAACAAATTAGCGTGCCGGCTGCGCTCGATAAGTGCCCTGGGACAGCCTAAAGGTGAACACTTTCAAGAAATGTGTTCACTCTGTGCTTGATTCGCCAGTCGTTACTGTTAGCTTTAGTAGTTTAAGCTTGCCATTTGAGACTTCACAGACGATTTCTTCTACATGCTTTTGATCAATTTCTTCACTGCCGGTTACCTTACTAATGCAATGGAAAAATAGGCTTGCTTTAACCTTACCAAATAGTGTCTTTCTGGATTTGAGGACTGTATACGACCATTTCTTGTAGGTTTGATCTCGACCGAATCCATCTTCGTATATTTTCAAATACTCCTTTTTCCCACCTTTTAGCACCATTTTTTTGCCATTCTTCAGAAAGAACCACTTAGTAACTAACTTATCGCTTAAAAGGTGATCGATCTTGTCAATGGATCGCTCCGTAAATGCAATGCGCGATTGCTCGAGAAACTGATCCAATAATACGCTGTGGCTCATAACCATCCTTTAACGCTTAGCAGCCTTTTTAAGCGGCGCGCTATCAGCAGTACTGTAGCCTCCAAGCATGCCCCCTGGCTATTTGTTATAACCGCCGTTATACGCGTTGACGCCAGCTAGTCATTAACGCTCTATCTGTAGAGCAATTCAAAGCGGTGGACGCTTTGAATTATCACCAAAACACATAAAACAAAAACGCACCCAGCAACAAGCGATACACAACAAATACCGACATGTCGGTGCGTTGAATCCACTTCATGAATAACAAGATACAGGTGAAGGCAGCGGCGGCAGACAATACAACCCCGAGCGCCAATGCTTGCCAATCCACAACACCTGTGTGCTCGCT